>SJYG01001400.1:97429-156631 GCA_006410535.1 Litocranius walleri
TGAATTATAGGAGTCCCAGAAGAAGAAGACAAAAAGAAAGACCATGAGAAAATACTTGAGGAGATAATAGTTAAAAACTTCCCTAAAATGGGAAAGGAAATAATCACCCAAGTACAAGAAACCCAGAGAGTTCCAAACAGGATAAACCCAAGGCAAAACACCCCAAGACACATATTAATCAAATTAACAAAGATAAAAAAAGAACAAATCAATATTAAAAGTAGCAAGGGAAAAACAACAAATAACACACAAGGGGATTCCCATAAGGATAACTGCTGATCTTTCAATAGATACTCTTCAGGCCAGGAGGGAATGGCAAGACATAAAGTCATGAAAGAAAATAACATACAGCCCAGATCATTCAAATATGAAGGAGAAATCAAAAGCTTTCCAGACAAACAAAAGCTGAGAGAATTCAGCACCACCACATTAGCTCTCCAACAAATGCCAAAGGAGATTCTCTAGATAGGAAACATAAAAAGAGTATATAAACCAGAACCCAAAACAATAAAGTAAATGGCAACTGGATCATACTTGTGGGAGACTAGCTGCCAATAGAGACCACCAGTCGGAGTTCAGAGAAAAGCAGTTTATTGGCAGTTTCAGATCAAGGCCCCCGCCAAGCCAATTGAAGGTGGGGAGCCCTGAACACCCACTTTGGGAGCCTTTTATCCTATTGTGCAGGGGATGAAGGGGGTTAGGCTACTCGGCAGAGCATGATTGGTGGGCAGGCAGGTAAGTTTTGTATAACTGTTGGTGACAATTTGCAGTTAGCATTGAGTTCCTGTTTCCTAGAGCTAGATCCTGTTTCTTAGGTTGCAGAGCAAATATTGCAGTGACACATCTGGTATCCATTGTTCCCTTTAAAATTTTGGGGCTTTCTGTCCCAGTAAAGCTGACCTAGCATTCAACTCCCTGGGAAGCATTTTACTTCCTTCTTCACCTTTCGAGGTCCAAGAGGAAAGGGGTGATTTCCCCGAGATGCTGCAGCGGACAAGGGCCTAACCCCGCATGCAGGGGAGAAGTTTTGTGTTTTTCTCTAGTTGAGGTGGGGTCCTCTAGAGTTACGACGGGGACCCCAGGGACCCGCCCCTGTGTCTTCAGGAGAGGCCAGTCACTGTGCCAGTTGCCAGGCTCCTTTGAGCATTCCTCCAGAGTCGTTGCAGCGTCCTCAGTATTCGTGTGGGCCCGAGGTCTCCCCGGGAGGCAAAGGGCATCTGTGGGCTGCCTGCCGCCCCCGGGGGGGCCCCAGGTCTCCCTGGGAGGCAAAGGATGGCAGGGGCTGCCTGCCGCCCCCTGGGGTTCCGAGGTCTTCCAAAAGGAAACCTCTGCAGCCAATAAAGATTAACCAATTAGTAAATACCAGGAACACCCCTGCAGCCAATCCGCCCTTGCCAACTCTCTGTCTTTGTTCTAAACTGATAAATACTGCTGTAATTTTGGGCTCAGTGCTCTTGCTCAACTGCACTACGTTGGATGTGTTGGTGCCCTATCTTGAGCTAGAAATAAAACCCCTTCATGCTTTTGCATTTCAGTGGGCAACGCCCTTGCCAACTCTCTGTCTTTGTTCTAAACTGATAAATACTGCTGTAATTTTGGGCTCAGTGCTCTTGCTCAACTGCACTACGTTGGATGTGTTGGTGCCCTATCTTGAGCTAGAAATAAAACCCCTTCATGCTTTTGCATTTCAGTGGGCATCTTATTCTCTCAGTTTTGTGGACTCGGACTCTGGGCATAGCCATAGTAGTCTCTTATGATCCTTTGTATTCTGTGTTGTCTGTTGTGATCTCTGCATTTTCTTTTTTAATTTTACTGATTTGATTTTTCTCCCTTTGTTTCTTCATGAGTCTGGCTAATGGTTTGTTAATGTTATTTTTCCTTTCAGAGAATCAGCTGTTGGTTTTGTAGATTTTTGCTATGGTCTCTTTTGCTTCTTTTGCGTTTATTTTTCCCTAATTTTTAAGTTTTCTTTCCTCTACTAACCCTGGGGTTCTCCATTTCTTCCTTTTCTAGTTGCTTTAGGTTTAGAGTTAGGTTATTTATTTGACTTTTTTCTTGTTTCTTGAGGTATGCCTGTATTGCTATGAACTTTCCCCTTAGCACTGCTCTTATGGTGTCCCCCAGGTTTTGGGTCGTTGTGTTTTCATTTTAATTCGTTTCTATGCATATTTTGATTTCTTTTTTGATTTCTTCTGTGATTTGTTGGTTATTCAGCAGCGTTATTTTCTGCCTCCTTATGTTGGAATTTTTAATAGTTTTTCTCCTGTAATTGAGATCTAATATTACTGAATTATGGTCAGAAAAGATGCTTGGAATGATTTGAGTTTTTTGAATTTACCAAGGCTAGATTTATGTAACAGGATGTAATCTATCCTGAAGGAGGTTCAATGAGCACTTGAGAAAATAGGTGAAATTCACTGTTTTGGGATGAAATGTCCTATAGATATCAATTAGGCTTAATTGGCCTATTGTATTATTTAAAGTTTGTGTTTCTTTGTTAATTTTATGTTTAGTTGATCTATCCATAGGTTTGAGTGGTGTATTAAAGTCTCTCACTATTATTGTGTTATTGTTAATTTTCCCTTTCATACTTGGTAGCATTTGTCTTTCATATTGTGATGCTCCTATGTTGAATGCATATGTATTTATAATTGTTATATATTCTTCTTGGATTGATGCTTTGATCATTATGTAGTGTCCTTCTTTGTCTCCTTTCACAGCCTTTGTTTTAAAGACTATTTTATCTGATACGAGTATTGCTACTCCTGCTTTATTTTGGTCTCTATTTGTGGGGAATATCTTTTTCCAGTCCTTCACTTGCAGTCTGTCTGTGTGTGTCCCTTGTTTTGAGGTGGGTCTCTTGTAGGCAGCATATATAGGAGTCTTGTTTTGTGTCCATTCAGTCAGTCTTTGTCTTTTGGTTGGGGCATTCAACCCATTTACGCTTAAGGTAATTATGATAAGTATTGAAGAAGGAAGTAAAATGTTTCCCAGGGAGTTGAATGCTAGGTCAGCTTTACTGGGACAGAAAGCCCCAAAATTTTAAAGGGAACAATGGATACCAGGTGTGTCACTGCAATATTTGCTCTGCAACCTAAGAAACAGGATCTAGCTCTAGGAAACAGGAACTCAATGCTAACTGCAAATTGTCACCAATAGTTACACAAACCTTACCTGCCTGCCCACCAATCATGCTCTGCCGAGTAGCCTAGCCCCCCTCCTCCCCTGCACAATAGGATAAAGGGCTCCCAAAGCGGGTGTTCAGGGCTCCCCACCTTCGATTGGCTTGGCAGGGGCCCGGATCCGAAATTGCCAATAAACTGCTTTTCTCTGAACTCCGACCGGTGGTCTCTATTGGCAGCTAGTCTCCCACATTTGGGGGCTCGTCCGGGATAAGCTGCCTGGAGACTGCCAGCGGACTCCAAAGAGATATCTCTGAACTTCGACTGGTGGTCTCTATTGGCAGCTAGTCTCCCACAAAAGGCTCCTTCACCCCCTTGCTGTGACCCAAGAAGTTTTCCGCCCCACCATTCTCAAGTCGAGAGGAACCACAAGGGACCGGTAGTGACTCAAGACGAGCCCTGTTTGCCCTTCTAATCTCCAGATGATGGTCCCTTTACTTGATCCATTGGGAAAGGTTTCCTGGGGCTTCCCTCGCATCGCAAGAGGAAGTGCTCACACCAGGAATGTCAGCAGGAGCATCAGGGGTTTGGCCACCATTCCCCAAGACACCCAAATGCCTTGTCCACTGCATATGAACTTTACTGCCCTGCACTGCCTTGACTGTCACCCCGAGGCTCGACGCCCAAAACACTGGAACGTGTGACAGCCCTGGGTAGGACCTCGAGGGAAATCCACAGATCCCTGTGTTCGCTTGACATGGAGCCTGACACTGCTGCTGCAGCTGGTCAGGCAAGTAGCCGTGCATGTGTCCAGGCGAGACGAGGCCTGTCTCCTCTGTGGTGGCCTCAGGGGTACCCCAAGACCTAAGTCAGGACGGTCGAGGAAAGCTCAGGCTCCGGCCTCCGCACAAGTCGAGGACTGAGCACCCTGAGATGATTGGGGAGGAATCCCCAGAGGCGCCTGGCAACTGGCACGGAGACTGTCCTCTCCTGAGGCCAGAGGGGCGAGTCCCTGGGTCCCCGTCATAACTCGAGAGAACCCTGCCACAACTTGAGAAAAACCAAAATATTCCCAACAAGTGGGGTGAGGACCTTGTCTGCTGTGATTTCTCGGGGAAAATCACCCCTTCTCTCTTGTACCTCAAAAGGGTCATTCACTTTCTTGCTGTGACCCAAGAAGTTCCCCGGCCCATCCGTCCCCACTCTAGATGAACACCGAGGGTCCCACCAAGAATGAAAAGGAGCCCCGATCTCCCCTGCTGAGCTCCAGATGAGGGTCCCTTTCCTGCTCTGTCGGGAAAGGGTTTCCAGCGCTCCCCTCACATCCCAACAGGAGACACTCACACCAGGACAGTTGCGAGGATCATCAGGTGTCTTGCCACCATTCCCCAAGACCCCCAAATACCTTGTTCACTCCAGATGAACCTGAGTGCCCTGCACTGCATCGACTGTCACCACAAGTTTCGATGCCTGACACACTAGCACATGTGTCAGCTCTGGGTAGTACCTAGAGGTCAAGTCACAAGTCCCTGTGTCCACTCGATGGGAAGCCTTACACTGTTGCTGTAGCTGCGGAGGCCAGCAACAGTGCACCTCTCTAGGCGAGACGAGGCCTGACTCCCCTGTGGGGGCACCATGGGATCCCCAAGATTTATGTCAGCATGGGCGAGGAAAGCTCAGGTACCGGCTTCAGCAACAGAGGAGCACTGAGGACCTGGCAACGACTGGGGAGGAAGCCCGAAAGGCGCATGGCAACTGGCACGGAGTCTGGCCTCTCCTGAGGCCACAGGGGCTGGTCCATGGGCTCCCCATCATAAATAGAGAAACCCCGCCGCAACTCGAGACAAAACACAACCTTCTCCCATGCAAGTGTGTGAGGACCTTGTCCGCGGTGGCGTCTTGAGGGAAATCACCCTTGGACCTGGAACGGCTCTTTCACACCCTTGCTGTGACTCAAAAAGTCCCCGCCCCACCCATCCCCACTCGAGGAGAACGCCGAGGTTCCTGCTGCGAATCAAGGGAAGCCCCGTTTTTCCCTGCTCAGCTCCAGATGAAGGTCCTTTTCCCTCTTCCATTGGGAAAGGGTTCCCGGGGTTCCCCTCGAATCCCAACAGTAGGTGCTCACACCTTGAGAGTCGGGGGTAACATCAGGGATCGGGCCAACATTCGCAAAGACACCCAAATGCATCGTCCAAGCCAGATGAACCTAACTGCCCTGAACTGACCCAACTGTCACCCCGAGGTTCGACTCCCGGCACACTGGCACGTGTGACAGCCCTGGGTAGTACCTCGAGGTCAAGTCACAGATTCCTGTGTCCACTCAATGGGGAGCCTTACACTGCTGCTGCAGCTGCGGAGGTAAGCGGCAGTGCACGTCTCCAACGAGACGAAGCCTGACTCTCCTGTGGGGGCCCAATGGGAACCCCAAGATTTATGTCAGCGTGGGTGAGGAAAGCTCAGGTACCGGCTTCAGCAACAGAGGAGCACTGAGGACCCGGTGATGATTGGAGTGGAATCCCTAAAGGCGCATGAAATCTAGCACGGGGACTGGCCTCTCCTGAGGCCACAGGGACAGGTCAATGGGCTCCCCATCGTAACTTGAGAAACCACACCCAAACTCGAGAAAAACCAGAAGCTTCTCCCTTGCAAGCGGGGTGAGGCCCTTATCCGCTGTGGCATCTTGAGGGAAATCACCCCTTCTCTCTTAGACCTCGAAGGTCTCCTTCACCCCCTTGCTGTGACCCAAGAAGTTCTCCGCCCCATCCTTCTCAAGTCGAGAGGAGCCCCAAGGGACCGGTTGCGACTCAAGAGGAACCCCGTTTGCCCCTGCTAAGCTCCAGATGAAGGTCCATTTTCATGCTCCTTAGGGAAAAGTCTCCTGGGGCTTCCCTCGCATCGCAAGAGGAGGTGCTTGCACCAGGAAAGTCGGCAGGATCATCAGCGTTTGGGCCACCATTCCCCAATACTCCTAAATGCCTTTTCAACTGCAGATGAACCTGAATGCCCTGCACTGCCTTGACTGTCACCCCAAGGCTGGACGCCCAAAACACTGGCATGTGTGACAGACCTGGATAGGACATCGAGGGCATATCCGCTTGACATGGAGCCTGACACTGCTGCTGCAGCTGGTCAGGCAAGTAGCCGTGCACGTGTCCAGGCGAGACGAGGCCTGTCTCCTCTGTGGTGGCCTCAGGGGTACCCCAAGACCTAAGTCAGGACGGTCGAGGAAAGCTCAGGCTCCAGCCTCCGCACAAGTCAAGGACTGAGCACCCTGAGACGATTGGGGAGGAATCCCCAGAGGCGCCTGGCAACTGGCACGGAGACTGTCCTCTCCTGAGGCCAGAGGGGCGAGTCCCTGGGTCCCCGTCGTAATTCGAGAGGACCCTGCCAAAACTTGAGAAAAACCAAAATATTCCCAACAAGCGGGGTGAGGACCTTGTCTGATGTGGTGTCTCAGGGAAAATCACCCCTTCTCTCTTGGACCTCAAAATGGTCGTTCACCTTCTTACTGTGACCCAAGAAGTTCCCCGGCCCATCCGTCCCCACTCTAGAAGAACACCGAGGGTCCCACCAAGAATGAAAAGGAGCCCCGATCTCCCCTGCTGAGCTCCAGATGAGGGTCCCTTTCCTGCTCTGTCGGGAAAGGGTTTCCAGCGTTCCCCTAACATCCCAACAGGAGACACTCTCACCAGGACAGTCGGAAGGATCATCAGGTGTCTTGCCACAATTCCTCAAGACTCCCAAATATCTTGTTCACTCCAGATGAACCTGAGTGCCCTGCACTGCATCAACTGTCACCAAGAGGTTCGATGCCTGACACACTGGCAGGTGTGACAGCCCTCGGTAGTACCTCGAGGTCATGTCACAGATCCCTGTGTGCACTCGATGAGGAGCCTTACACTGCTGCTGCAGCTGCGGAGGTAAGTGGCAGTGCACGTCTCCAGGCGAACAAGGCCTGACTCCGCTGTGGGGGCTCCAAGGGAACCCCAAGATTTAAGTCAGCATGGGCGAGGAAAGCTGAGGTACCAGCTTCAGCACCAGACGAGGACTGAGGACCCAGCGATGACTGGGGAGGAATTTGCAAAGGTGCATGGAATCTACCACGGAGACTGGCCTCTCCTGAGGCCACAGGGACAGGTCCATGGGCTCCCCGTCATAACTCGAGAAACCGTGCCCCAAATTGAGAAAAACCAGAAGATTCCCCATTGCAAGCGGGGTGAGGCCCTTATCCGCTGCCGAATTTCGGGGGAAATCACCCCTTCTCTCTTTGACCTCGAAGGGCTCCTTCACCCCCTTGCTGTGAACCAAGAAGTTCTCTGCCCCACCCTTCTCAACTCGAGAGGAACCCCACGGGACCGGTTTCGACACAAAACGAGCCCCGATTGCCTGTGCTAAGCTCCAGATGAAAGTCTCTTTTCCTGCTCCTTAGGGAAAAGTTTCCTGGGGCTTCCCTCACATCGCAAGAGGAGGTGCTCGCACCAGGAATGTCTGCAGGAACATCACGGGTTTGGCCACCATTCCCCAAGATCTCCAAATGCCATGTCCTCTGCAGTTGAAACTGACTGCCCTGCACAACCTTGTCTGTCACCCCGAGGCTCCATGCCCGTCACCCTAGCACTTCTGTCAGCCCTGGGTAGTACCTCGAGGTCGAGTCACAGGTCCCTGTGTTCACTTGACAGGGAGCCTTACACCACTGCTGCAGCTGCGGAGGCTATCGGCAGTGCACGTCTTCAGGCGAGACGAGGCCTGACTCCCCGGTGGGGGCACCATGGGATCTCCAAGTTTTATGTCAGCGTGGGCGAGGCAAGCTCAGGTACCCACTTCAGCACCAGACGAGGACTGAGGACCCGGCGTTGACTTGGGAGGAATCCCCAAAGGCGCATGGCAACTGGCACGGAGTCTGGCCTCTCCTGAGGCCACAGGGGCTGGTCCATGGGCTCTAAGTCATAACTCGAGAAACCCTCCCCGCAACTCGAGAAAAACCACAACCTTCTCCCATGCAGTTTTGTGAGGACTGTGTCCGCGGTGGCGTCTCGAAGGAAATCACCCCTTCCCTATTGGACCTGGAAAGGCTCTTTCACACCTTTGCCTTGACCAAAGAAGTCCCCGCTCCAATCGTCCCGAATCGTCCCGACTCGAGGAGAAAACCGAGGTTCATGTCGCGCCTCAATGGGAGCCCCTTTTCTCTCTGCTCAGGTCCAGATGAGGTTCCCTTTCCCTGTTCCGTCGGGAAAGGGTACCCGGTGTTCCCCTCGCATCCCAAAAGTAGGTGCTCGCACCTTGAGTGTCAGGGGTAACATTAGGGATCGGGCCACCATTCCCCAAGACCCCCAAATGCCCCGTCAACTCCAGATGACCCTGAAAGCCCTGCACTGACTCAACTGTCACCCCAAGGCTCGACTCCTGATCCAATGGCACGTGTGATATTCCTGGGTAATATTTCGTGGTAAAGACACAGATCTCTGTGTCCACACGATGGGGAGCCTGACACTGCTGCGGCAGCTGCGGAGGCCATCGGCAATGCACGTCTTCAGGCGAGACGAGGCCTGACTCCCCTGTGGGAGCACCATGGGATCCCCAAGATTTATGTCAGCATGGGCGAGGCAAGCTCAGGTACCGGCTTCAGCACCAGACGAGGACTGAGGACCCAGCGTTGACTTGGGAGGAATCCCCAAAGGCGCATGGCAACTGGCACGGAGTCTGGCCTCTCCTGAGGCCACAGGGGCTGGCCCATGGGCTCCCGGTCGTAACACGAGAAACCCCACCGCAACTCGAGAAAAACCACAACCTTCTCCCATGCAGGTATGTTAGGACCTTGTCCGCGGTGGCGTCTCAAGGGAAATCACCCCTTCCCTCTTGGACCTGGAACGGCTCTTTCACACCATTGCTGTTACCCAAGAAGTCCCCGCCCCAATCATCCCCACTCGTCTTCACTCCAGAAGAACCCCGATTTTGCTGCCTCGAATTAAGGGGAGCCCCTTTTTTGGCTGCTCAGCTCCAGATGAGGTTCTCTTTCCCTGTTCTGTCGGGAAAGGGTTCCCAGGGTTCCCCACGCATCCCAAATATAGGTGCTCTCACCTTGAGTGTCAGGGGAAACATCAGGGAACGGGTCACCATTCCCCAAGAACCCCAAATGCCCCGTCCACTCCAGATGAACCTAACTGCCCTGCACTGACTCAACTGTCACCCTGAGGCTCGACTCCTGACACACTGGCATGTGTGACAGCCCTGGGTAGTACCTTGAGGTCAAGTCACAGATCCCTGTGTCCACTAGATAGGGAGCCTTACACTGCTGCTGCAGCTGCGGAGGTAAGTGGCAGTGCATGTCTAAGGCGAGACGAGGCCTGACTCCCCTGTAGGAGCTCCATGGGAGCCCCAAGATTTATGTCAGCATGGGCGAGGAATGCTCAGGTACCGGCGTCAGCATCAGACGAGGACTGAGGACCCGGCGATGACTGGGGAGGAATTTCCAAAGGTGCATGTCAACTACACGGAGACTGGCCTCTCCGAAGGCCACAGGGACAGGTCCATGGGCTCCCCGTCGTAACTCGAGAAACCGTGCCCCAAATCGACAAAAAACAGCAGCTTCTCCCTTGCAAGTGGGCTGAGGCCCTTATCCGCTGTGGCATCTCGGGGGAAACCACTCCTTCTCTCTTACACCTCAAAGGGTTCCTTCACCCCCTTGCAGTGAACCAAGACGTTCTCCACCCCAGCAATCTCAACTCAAGAGGAACTGCAAGGGACCCGTTGCGATCGAGACGAGACCCGTTTGCCCCTGCTAAGCTCCAGATGAAGGTCCATTTTCCTACTCCTTAGGGAAAGTTTTCCTGGGGTTTCCCTCGCATCGCAAGAGGAGGTGCTCGTAACAGGAATGTCTGCAGGAACATCAAGGGTTTGGCCACCATTCCCCAAGACCCCCAAATGCCATGTCCACTGCAGTTGAAACTGACTGCCCTGCACAGCCTTCTCTGTCACCCCGAGGAACGATGCCCATCACCCTCGCACGTGTTTCAGCCCTGGGTAGTACTTCGAGGTCAAGTCACAGGTCCCTGTGTCCACTCGACAGGGAGCCTTACACCGCTGCTGCAGCTTCGGAGGCCATCGGCAGTGCACGTCTTCAGGCGAGATGAGGCCTGATTTCCCTGTGGGGGCACCATGGGATCCCCAAGATTTATGTCAGCATGGACGAGGCAAGCTCAGGTACCTGCTTCAGCACCAGACGAGGACTGAGGACCCAGCGTTGATTTGGGAGGAATCCCCAAAGGCGCCTGGCTACTGGCACGGAGTCTGGCCCCTCCTGAGGCCACAGGGGCTGGCCCATGGGCTCCCGGTTGTAACACGAGAAACCCCACCGCAACTCGAGAAAAACCACAACCTTCTCCCATCCCATGCAGATGTGTGAGGACTATGTCCGCCATGGCGTCTCGAGGGAAATCACCCCTTCCCTCTTGGACCTGCAACGGTTCTTTCACACCCTTGCTGTGATCCAAGAAGTCCCCGTCCCACTCGTCCTCACTCGAGAAAAACTCCGAGACTCTTGCCGCCACTCAAGGGGAGCCCCTTTTTTCGCTGCTCAGCTCCAGATGAAGTTCCCTTTCCTGTTCCATCGGGAAAGGGTTCCTGATGTTCCTCTCGCATCCCCAAAGTAGGTGCTCGCACCCTGAGTGTCAGGGGCAACATCAGGTATCGGGCCACCATTCCCCAAGACCTCAAAATGCCTCGTCCACTCCAGATGAACCTGACTGCCCTGCACTGACTCAACTGTCAGCCGGAAGCTCGACTCCCAACACACTGGCATGTGTGACAGCCCTGGGTAGTACCTCGAGGTCAAGTCACAGATCCCTGTGTTCACTCGACGGTGAGCCTTACACTGCTCCTGCAGCTGCTGAGGTAAGCGGCAGTGCACGTCTCCAGGCGCGTCGAGGCCTGACTCCCATGTGGGGGCTCCATGGGAACCCAAAGATTTATGTCAGCACGGGCGAGGAAAGCTCAGGTACCAGCGTCAGCCCCAGACGAGGACTGAGTTCCCGGCGATGACTGGGGAGGAATTTCCAAAGGCGCAGGGCAACTACCACGGAGACTGGCCTCTCCTGAGGCCACAGGGACAGGTCCATTGTCTCCCCGTGATAACTCGATAAACCGTGCCCCAAATCGAGAAAAACCAGAAGCTTCTCCCTTGCAAGTGGGGTGAGGCCCTTATCTGCTGCGGCATCTCGGGGGAAATTATCCCTTCTCTCTTAGACCTGGAAGGGCTCCTTTACCCCCTTGCTGTGACCCAAGAAGTTCTCCGCCCCACCCTTCTCAACTCGAGAGGAACCCCAAGGGACTGGTTGCGACTTAAGAGAAGCCCCGTTTGCCTCTGCTAAGCTCCAGATTATGGTCCCTTTTCCTGCTCCTTAGGGAAAGGTATCCTGGGGTTTCCCTCGCAGCGCAAGAGAAGGTGCTCACACCAGGAATGTCTGTAGGAGCATCACGGGTTTCGCCACCATTCCCCAAGACTCCCAAGTGCCTTTTCCACTGCAGATGAATGTGACTGCCCTGCACTGCCTTGTCTGTCTCCCCGAGGTTCGATGCCCGTCACACTAGCACGTGTGACAGCCCTGGGTAGTAACTCGAGGTCAAGGCACACTTCCCTGTGTCCACTCGACAGGGAGACTTACACCGCTGCTTCAGGTCCGGAGGCCATCGGCAGGGCACGTCTTCAGGCGAGACGAGGCCTGACTCCCCTGTGGGGGCACCATGGGATCTCCAAGATTTATGTCAGCGTGGGCGAGGCAAGCTCAGGTACCGGCTTCAGCACCAGACGAGGACTGAGGACCCGGCGATGACTTGAAAGGAATCCTCAAAAGCGCATGGCAACTGGCACGGAGTCTGGCCTCTCCTGAGGCCACAGGGGCTGGTCCATGGGCTCCCGGTCCTAACTCGAGAAACCCTGCCGCAACTCGAGAAAAACCGCAACCTTCTCCCATGCAGTTGTGTGAGGACTTTGTCCGCGGTGGCGTCTTGAAGGAAATCACCCCTTCCCTCTTGGACCTGGAATGGCTCTTTCACACCCTTGCCTTGACCAAGGAAGTCCCCGCCCCAATCGTCCCCACTCGTCCCCACACGAGGAGAAAACCGAGGTTCCTGCCACGCCTCAATGGGAGCCGCTTTTCTCTCTGCTCAGGTCCAGATGAGGTTCCCTTTCCCTGTTCCGTCGGGAAAGGGGTCCCGGTGATCCTCTCGCATCCCAAAAGTAGGTGCTCTCACCTTGAGTGTCAAGGGTAACATCAGGGATCGGGCCACCATTCCCCAAGACCCCCAAAAGCCTCGTCCACTCCAGATGACCCTGAATGCCCTGCACTGACTCAGCTGTCACCCCGAGGCTCGACTCCTGATCCAATGGCACGTGTGACATTCCTGGGTTATATTTCGTGGTAAAGTCACAAATCCCTGTGTCCACACGATGGGGAGCCTGACACTGCTGCTGCAGCTGCGGAGGCCATTGGCAATGCACGTCTTCAGGCAAGACGAGGTCTGACTCCCCTGTGGGGGCACCGTCGGATCCCCAAGATTTATGTCAGCATGGGCGAGGCAAGCTCAGGTACCGGCTTCAGCACCAGACGAGGACTGAGGACCCAGCGTTGACTTGGGAGGAATCCCCAAAGGCGCATGGCAACTGGCACGGAGTCTGGCCCCTCCTGAGGCCACAGGGGCTGGCCCATGGGCTCCCGGTCGTAACACGAGATACCCCACAACAACTCGAGAAAATCCACAACCTTCTGCCATGCAGGTATGTTAGGACCTTGTCCGCGGTGGCGTCTCGAGGGAAATCACCCCTTCCCTCTTGGACCTGGAACGGCTCTTTCACACCATTGCTGTTACCCAAGAAGTCCCCGCCCCAATCGTCCCTACTCGTCCCCACACGAGAAGAACCCCGATTTTGCTGCCGCGAATCAAGGGGAGCCCGTTTTTTGGCTGCTCAGCTCGAGATGAGGTTCCCTTTCTCTGTTTTGTCGAGAAAGGATTCCCAGTGTTCCCCTCGCATCCCAAATGTAGGTGCTCCCACCTTGAGTGTCAGGGGAAACATCAGCGAACGGGCCACCATTCCCCAAAACCCCCAAATGCCCCGTCCACTCTAGATGAACCTGACTGCCCTGCACTGACTCAACTGTCACCCCGAGGCTCGACTCCCGACACACTGGCACGTGTGACAGCCCTGGGTAGTACCTTGAGGTCAACTCACAGATCCATGTGTTCACTAAATGGGGAGCCTTACACTGCTGCTGCAGCTGCGGATGTAAGTGGCAGTGCACGTCTCCAGGTGAGACGAGGCCTGACTCCCTTGTGGGGGCTCCATGGGAACCCCAAGATTTATGTCAGCATGGGCGAGGAAAGCTCAGGTACCTGCTTCAGCACTAGACGAGGACTGAGGACCCGGCGGTGACTGGGGAGGAATTTGCAAAGGCGCATGGCAACTACCACCGAGACTGGCCTCTCCTGAGGCCACAGGGACAAGTCCATGAGCTCCCCATCGTAACTCGAGAAACCGTGCCCCAAATCGAGAATAACCAGGAGCTTCTCCCTTGCAAGGCGGGTGAGGCCCTTATCCGATGCGACATCTTGGGGGAAATCACCCCTTCTCTATTAGACCTCGAAGGGCTCCTTAACCCCCTTGCTGTGACCCAAGAAGTTCTCCGCCCCACCCTTCTCAAATCGAGAGGAACCCCAAGGGCCTGTTGCGACTCAAGACGAGCCCCGTTTGCCCCTGCTAAGCTCCAGATGATGGTCCCTTTTCCTGCTCCCTAGGGAAAGGTTTCCTGGGGTTTCCCTCGCTTCCCAAGAGGATTTGCTCTCCCCAGGAATGTCTGCGGGAACATCAGGGGTTGGCCACCATTCTCCAAGACCTCCAAATGCTTGTCCACTGCAGATGAACCTGACTGCCCTACACCGCCTTGTCTGTCAACCCGAGGCTCGATGCCCGTCTCACTACCACGTGTGTCAGCCCTGGGTAGTACCTCGAGGTCAAGTCACAGGTCCCTGTGTCCACTCGACGGGGAGACTTCCACCACTGCTGCAGCTGCGGAGGCCATCGGCAGTGCATGTCTTCAGACGAGAGGAGGCCTGACTCCCCTGTGGGGGCACCATGGGATCCTCAAGATTTATGTCAGCGTGGGCGAGGCAAGCTCAGGTACCGGCTTCAGCACCAGACGAGGACTGAGGACCCAGCGATGACTTGGGAGGAATCCCCAAAAGCACATGGCAACTGGCACGGAGTCTGGCCTCTCCTGAGGCCACAGGGGCTGGTCCATGGGCTCCCGGTCGTAACTCGAGAAAAACCACAACCTTCTCCCATGCAGGTGTGTTAGGACGTTGTCTGCAATGGCATCTCGATGGAAATCACCCTTTCCCTCTTGGACCTGGAACGGCTTTTTCACACCAGTGCTGTGACCGAAGAAGTCCCCGCCCCAAACGTCCCCACTCGTCCCCACTCGAGAAGAACCCTGAGGTTCCTGCCGAGAATCAAGGGGAGCCCCTTTTTACGCTGCTCAGCTCCAGATGAGGTTCCCTTTCCCTGTTCTGTCTGCACAGGTTTCTCAGTATTCCTCTCGCATCCCAAACGTAAGTGCTCACAACTTGAGTGTCAGGGGTAACATCAGGGATCGGGCCACCATTCCCCAAACCCCCAAATGCCCCGTCCACTCCAGATGAACATGACTGCCCTGCACTGACTCAACTGTTTCCCCGAGGCTCGACTCCCGACACACTGGCAGGTGTGACAGCCCTGGGTAGTACCTCGAGGTTAAGTCACAGATCCCTGTGTCCACTCGATGGGGAGCCTTACACTGCTGCTGCAGCTTCAGAGGTAAGCGGCAGTGCACATCTCCAGGCGAGTCGAGGCCTGATTCCCCTGTGGGGGCTCCATGGGAACCCCAAGATTTATGTCAGCATGGGGGAGGGAAGCTCAGGTACCAGCTTCAGCACCAGACGAGGACTGAGGACCCGGTGATCACTTGGGAGGTATCCCCAAAGGCGCATGGCAACTGGCACGGAGTCTGTCCTCTCCTGAAGTCACAGGGGCTGGTCCATGGGCTCCCGGTCGTAACTCGAGAAACCCCACCTCAACTCGAGGAAAACCACAACCTTCTCCCATGCAGGTATGTTAGGACCTTGTCCGCGGTGGCGTTTCGAGAGAAATCACCCCTTCCCTCTTGGACCTGGAACAGCTCTTTCACACCATTGCTGTGACCCAAGAAATCCCTGCCCCACTGTCCCCACTCGTACTCACTCAAAAAGAACACCGAGGTTCCTGCCGTGAATCAAGGGGAGCCCCTTTTTTCTCTGCTCCGCTCCAGATGAAGTTCTCTTTCCCTGTTCTGACGGGAAAGAATTCCTGGTGTTCCCCTCGCATCCCAAATGTAGGTGCTCGCAACTTGAGTATCAGGGGTAATATCAGGGATCGGGCCACCATTCCCAAGACTCCCAAATGCCCGGTCAACTCCAGATGAACCTGACTGCCCTGCACTGACTCAACTGTCACCCCTTGGCTCGACTCCTGACACACTGGCAGGTGTGACAGCCCTGGGTAGTACCGCGAGATCAAGTCACAGATCCCTGTGTGCACTCGATGGGGAGCCTTACACTACTGCTGCAGCTGCGGAGGTAAGCGGCAGTGCATGTCTCCAGGCAAGACGAGGCCTGATTCCACTGTGGGGGCTGCATGGGAACCACCAAGGTTTATGTTAGCATGGGCGAGGAAATCTCAGGTACCGGCTTCAGCACCAGACGAGTACTGAGGACCCGTCGATGACTGGGGAGGATTTTGCAAAGGCGCAGGGCAACTACCACGGAGACTGGCCTCTCCTCAGGACACAGGGAAAGGTCCATGGGCTCCCCGTCATAACTCGAGAAACTGCCCCAAATCGAGAAAAACCAGGAGCTTCTCCCTTGCAAGCGGAGTGAGGCCCTTATCTGCTGCCGCATCTCTGGAGAAATCACCCCTTCTCTCTTAGACCTAGAAGGGCTCCTTCACCCCCTTGCTGTGACCCAAGAATTTCTCCCCCCCAGCAATCTGGACTCGAGAGGAAACCCAGGGTCCGTTGCGACTCAAGACCAGTCCAGTTTGCCCCTGTTAAGATCCAGATGGTGGTCCCTTTTCCTGCTCCTTAGGGAAAAGTTTCCTGCAGTTTCCCTCGCACTGCAAGAGGAGGTGCTCGCACCAGTAATGTCTGCAGGAGCATCAGGTGTTTGGCCACCATTCCCCAAGACCCCCAAATGCCTTGTCCACTGCAGATGAACCTGACTGCCCTGCACTGACTCAACTGTTTCCCCGAGGCTCGACTCCCGACACACTGGCAGGTGTGACAGCCCTGGGTAGTACCTCGATGTCAAGTCACAGATCTCTGTGTCCATTCGATGGGGAGCCTTACACTGCTGTTGCAGCTGCGGAGGTAAGCGGCAGTACTCGTCTCCAGGCGAGACGAGGCTTGGCTCCACTGTGGGGGCTCCATGGGAACCCCAAGATTTATGTTAGCATGGGTGAGGAAATCTCAGGTACCGGCTTCAGCACCAGACGAGGACTGAGGACCGTCGATGACTGGGAAGGAATTTCCAAAGGCTTATGGCAACTACCACAGAGACTGGCCTCTCCTGAGGCCACAGGGACAGGTCGATGGGCTCCCTGTCGCAACTCGAGAAACTGTGCCCCAAATCGAGAAAAACCAGGAGCTTCTCCCTTGCAAGCGGGGTGAGGTCCTTATCCACTGCGGCATCTCGGGGAAAATCACCTCTTCTCTCTTAGACCTCGAAGGGCTCTTTCACCCCCTTGCTGTGACCTAAGAAGTTCTCCGCCTCAGCCTTCTAAACTCGAGAGGAATCCCAAGGGACCCATTGCAACTCAAGACGAGCCCCGTTTGCCCCTGCTACGCTCCAGATGATGGTTTCTTTTCCTGCTCCTTAGGGAAAGGTTTCCTGGGGTTTCCCTCACATCGCAAGAGGAGGTGCTCGCACCAGGAATGTCTGCAGGAGCATCAGGGGTTTGGCCACCATTCCCCAAGACCCCCAACTGCCTTGTCCACAGCAGATGAACCTGACTGCCCTGCACTGCTTTGAATGTCACCCCGTGGCTCAACGCCCGACACACTGGCACGTGTGACAGCCCTGGGTAGGACCTCGAGGACAAACAACAGATCCCTGTGTCCGCTCGACATGGAGCCTGAAACTGCTGCATCTGGTCAGGCAATTAGCCGTGCACGTGTCGAGGCGAGAAGACACCTGTCTCCACTGTGAGGGGCTCAGGGGTACCCCAAGACCTAAGTCAGAACTGTGGAGGAAAGCTCAGTTCCCGGCCTCAGCACAAGGCGAGGACTGAGTACCCAGAGACGATTGGGAAGGAATCCCCAGAGGCGCCTGGCAACTGGCACGGAGACTGGCATCTCCTGAGGCCACAGGGGCGGGTCCCTGTGATCCCCGTCGTAACTCGAGAAACCGTTCCTCAAATCGGGAAAAACCAGAAGCTTCTCCCGTGCAAGCGGGGTGAGGCCCTTATCTGCTGCGGCATCACGGGGGAAATTACCCCTTCTCTTTTAGACCTCGAAGGGCTCCTTCACCCCTTTGCTGTGACCCAAGAAGTTCTTCGCCTCACCCTTCTCAACTTGAGAGGAACCCCAAGGGACTGGTTGCGACTCAAGACGAGTCTCATTTGCCCCTGCTAAGCTCCAGATTATGGTCCCTTTTTCTGCTCCTTAGGGAAAGGTTTCCTATGGTTTCCCTCGCATCGCAAGAGAAGGTGCTCGAACCAGGAATGTCTGCAAGAGCATCAGGGGTTGGCTACCATTCCCCAAGACCCCCAAATGCCTTTTCCACTGCAGATGAACCTGACTGCCCTGCACTGCCTTGTCTGTCTCCCGGAGGTTTGATTCCCATCACACTAGCACCTGTGACAGCCCTGGGTAGTACCTCGAGGTTAAGTCACAGGTCCCTGTGTCCACTCGACGGGGAGCCATACAGCGCTGCTGCAGGGCCGGAGGCCATCAGCACGGCACGTATTCAGGGGAGACGTGGCCTGACTCCCTGTAGGGGCACCATGGGATCCCCAAGATTTATGTCAGCGTGGGCGAGGCAAGCTCAGGTACCGGCTTCAGCACCAGACGAGGTCTGAGGACCCAGCGATGACTTGGGAGAAATCCCCAAAGGTGCATGGCAACTGGCACGAAGTCTGGCCTCCACTGAGGCCACAGGAGCTGGTCAATGGGCTCCCGCTCGTACCTCGAGAAACCCCACAACTCAAGGAAAAGAACAACCTTCTCCCATGCAGGTATGTGAGGACCTTGTCCACGGTGGCATCTCGAGGGAAATCACCCCCTTCCCTCTTGGATCTGGAACGTCATTTTCACACCCTTGATGTGTCCCAAGAAGTTCTGGCCCCACTCATACTCAATTGAGAAGAACCCAGAGGTTCCTGCCGAGACTCAAGGGGAGCCACTTTTTTCACTGCTCAGCTCCAGATGAGGTTCCCTTTCCCTGTTCCGATGGGAAAAGGTTCCCGGTATTCCCCTCGCATCCCAAAAGTAGGTGATCGCACCCTGAGTGTCAGGGGTAACATCAGGGATCGGGCCACAATTCCCTAAGACCCCCAAATGCCTCGTCCACTCCAGATGAACCTGACTGCCCTGCACTGACTCAACTGTCACCCGGAGGCTCGACTTCCGACACACTGTCTCGGTTGACAGCCCTGGGTATTACCTCGAGGTCAAGTCACAGATCCCTGTGTCCACTCGATGGGGAGCCTTACACTGCTGCTGCAGCTTCAGAGGTAAGCGGCAGTGCACGTCTCCAGGCGAGTCGAGGCCTGATTCTCCTGTGGGGGCTCCATGGGAACCCCAAGATTTATGTCAGCATGGGGGAGGGAAGCTCAGGTACCGGCTTCAGCACCAGACGAGGACTGAGGACCCGGTGATCACTTGGGAGGTATCCCCAAAGGCGCATGGCAACTGGCATGGAGTCTGTCCTCTCCTGAAGTCACAGGGGCTGGTCCATGGGCTCCCGGTCGTAACTCGAGAAACCCCACCTCAACTCGAGAAAAACCACAACCTTCTCCCATGCAGGTATGTTAGGACCTTGTCCGCGGTGGCGTTTCGAGGGAAATCACCCCTTCCCTCTTGGACCTGGAACAGCTCTTTCACACCATTGCTGTGACCCAAGAAATCCCTGCCCCATCGTCCCCACTCGTCCTCACTCGAAAAGAACACCGAGGTTCCTGCCGTGAATCAAGGGGAGCCCCTTTTTTCTCTGCTCCGCTCCAGATGAAGTTCTCCCCTGTTCTGACGGGAAAGAATTCCTGGTGTTCCCCTCGCATCCCAAAAGTAGGTGCTCGCAACTTGAGTGTCAGGGGTAATATCAGGGATTGGGCCACCATTCCCAAGACTCCCAAATGCCCGGTCAACTCCAGACGAACCTGACTGCCCTGCAATGACTCAACTGTCACCCCGTGGCTCGACTCCTGACACACTGGCAGGTGTGACAGCCCTGGGTAATACCGCGAGATCAAGTCACAGATCCCTGTGTGCACTCGATGGGGAGCCTTACACTACTGTTGCAGCTGCGGAGTAAGCGGCAGTGCATGTCTCCAGGCAAGACGAGGCCTGATTCCACTGTGGGGGCTGCATGGGAACCACCAAGGTTTATGTTAGCATGGGCGAGGAAATCTCAGGTACCGGCTTCAGCACCAGACGAGTACTGAGGACCCGTCGATGACTGGGGAGGAATTTGCAAAGGCGCATGGCAACTATCACGGAGACTGGCTTCTCCTCAGGCCACAGGGACAGGTCCATGGGCTCCCCGTCATAACTCGAGAAACTGCCCCAAATCGAGAAAAACCAGGAGATTCTCCCTTGCAATCGGGGTGAGGCCCTTATCTGCTGCCGCATCTCTGGAGAAATCACCCCTTCTCTCTTAGACCTAGAAGGGCTCCTTCACCCCCTTGCTGTGACCCAAGAATTTCTCCCCCCCAGCAATCTGGACTCGAGAGGAAACCCAGGGTCCGTTGCGACTCAAGACCAGTCCAGTTTGCCCCTGTTAAGATCCAGATGGTGGTCCCTTTTCCTGCTCCTTAGGGAAAGGTTTCCTGGAGTTTCCCTCGCATTGCAAGAGGAGGTGCTCGCACCAGTAATGTCTGCAGGAGCATCAGGTGTTTGGCCACCATTCCCCAAGACCCCCAAATGCCTTGTCCACTGCAGATGAACCTGACTGCCTTGCACTGACTCAACTGTCACCCCGAGGCTCGACTCCCGACACACTGGCAGGTGTGACAGCCCTGGGTAGTACCTCGATGTCAAGTCACAGATCTCTGTGTCCATTCAATGGGGAGCCTTACACTGCTGCTGCAGCTGCGGAGGTAAGTGGCAGTGCTCGTCTCCAGGCGAGACGAGGCTTGGCTCCACTGTGGGGGCTCCATGGGGACCCAAGATTTCTGTCAGCATGGGCGAGGAAAGCTCAGGTACCTGCTTCATTACCAGACGAGGACTGAGGAGCTGGCGAATACTGGGGAGGAATTTCCAAAGGTGCATGGCAACTACCACAGAGACTGGCCTCTCCTGAGGCCACAGGGACAGGTCGATGGGCTCCCTGTCGCAACTCGAGAAACGTGCCCCAAATCGAGAAAAACCAGGAGCTTCTCCCTTGCAAGCGGGGTGAGGTCCTTATCCACTGCGGCATCTCGGGGAAAATCACCTCTTCTCTCTTAGACCTCGAAGGGCTCTTTCACCCCCTTGCTGTGACCTAAGAAGTTCTCCGCCTCAGCCTTCTAAACTCGAGAGGAATCCCAAGGGACCCATTGCAACTCAAGACGAGCCCCGTTTGCCCCTGCTACGCTCCAGATGATGGTTTCTTTTCCTGCTCCTTAGGGAAAGGTTTCCTGGGGTTTCCCTCACATCGCAAGAGGAGGTGCTCGCACCAGGAATGTCTGCAGGAGCATCAGGGGTTTGGCCACCATTCCCCAAGACCCCCAACTGCCTTGTCCACAGCAGATGAACCTGACTGCCCTGCACTGCTTTGAATGTCACCCCGTGGCTCAACGCCCGACACACTGGCACGTGTGACAGCCCTGGGTAGGACCTCGAGGACAAACAACAGATCCCTGTGTCCGCTCGACATGGAGCCTGAAACTGCTGCAGCTGGTCAGGCAAGTAGCCGTACACGCGTACAGGCGAGACGAGACCTGTCTCCTCTGTGGGGCACTCAGGGGTACCCCAAGACTTATGTTAGAAAAGTGGAAGGAATCTTAGGCTCTGGCCTCAGAACAAGGTGAAGACTTAGCATCCAGAGACGATTGGGGAGGAATCCCCAGAGGTGCGTGGCAACTGGCACGGAGACTGGCCTCTCCTGAGGCCACAGTGGCGGGTCCCTGGGCTCCCTGTCTTAACTCGAGAAACCCCGCTGCAACTCGAGAAAACCAGAAGCTTCTCTTTTGCAAACGGGGTGAGGCCATTTTATGCTGCGGCGTCACGAGGGAAATCAGCCCTTCCCTCTTTGACCTCGAAGGGCTCCTTCACCCCCTTGCCGTGACCCAAGAAATTCCCTGCCCCACCCTTCTCACCTCGAGCGGAACTCCAAGGGATTGATTGCGACTCAAGAGGAGCCCCATTTGTCCCTGGTAAGCTCCAGATGTTGGTGCCTTTTCCTGCTCCTTAGGGAAAGGTTTCCTATGGTTTGCCTCACATCGCAAGAGAAGGTGCTAGAACCAGGAATGTCTGCAAGAGAATCAGGGGTTTGGCTACCATTCCCCAAGACCCCCAAATGCCTTTTCCACTGCAGATGAACGTGACTGCCCTGCACTGCCTTGTCTGTCTCCCCGAGGTTTGATTCCCGTCACACTAGCACGTGTGACAGCCCTGGGTAGTACCTCGAGGTTAAGTCACAGGTCCCTGTGTCCACTCGACGGGGATCCTTACAGAGCTACTGCAGGGCCGGAGGCCATCAGCACGGCACGTATTCAGGGGAGACGTGGCCTGACTCCCTGTAGGGGCACCATGGGATCCCCAAGATTTATGTCAGCGTGGGCGAGGCAAGCTCAGGTACCGGCTTCAGCACCAGACGAGGTCTGAGGACCCATCGATGACTTGGGAGAAATCCCCAAAGGTGCATGGCAACTGGCACGGAGTCTGGCCTCCACTGAGGCCACAGGGTCTGGTCAATGGGCTCCCGCTCGTACCTCGAGAAACCCCACCACAACTCGAGAAAAAGAACAACCTCCTCCCATGCAGGTATGTGAGGACCTTGTCCACGGTGGCATCTCGAGGGAAATCACCCCCTTCCCTCTTGGATCTGGAACGTCATTTTCACACCCTTGATGTGTCCCAAGAAGTTCTCGTCCCACTCATACCCAATAGAGAAGAACCCCGAGGTTCCTGCCGAGACTCAAGGGGAGCCACTTTTTTCACTGCTCAGCTCCAGATGAGGTTCCCTTTCCCTGTTCTGATGGGAAAAGGTTCCCGGTATTGCCCTTGCATCCCAAAAGTAGGTGATCCCACCCTGAGTGTCAGGGGTAACATCAGGGATCGGGCCACAATTCCCTAAGACCCCCAAATGCCTCATCCACTCCAGATGAACCTGACTGCCCTGCACTGACTCAACTGTCACCCGGAGGCTCGACTTCCGACACACTGTCTCGGTTGACAGCCCTGGGTATTACCTCGAGGTCAAGTCACAGATCCCTGTGTCCACTCGATGGGGAGCCTTACACTGCTGCTGCAGCTTCAGAGGTAAGTGGCAGTGCACGTCTCCAGGCGAGTCGAGGCCTGATTCCCCTGTGGGGGCTCCATGGGAACCCCAAGGTTTATGTCAGCATGGGGGAGGGAAGCTCAGGTACCGGCTTCAGCACCAGTCGAGGACTGACGACCCGGCGATCACTTGGGAGGTATCCCCAAAGGCGCATGGCAACTGGCACGGAGTCTGTCCTCTCCTGAAGTCACAGGGGCTGGTCCATGGGCTCCCAGTCGTAACTCGAGAAACCCCACCTCAACTCGAGTAAAACCACAAACTTCTCCCATGCAGGTATGTTAGGACCTTGTCCACGGTGGCGTTTCGAGGGAAATCACCCCTTCCCTCTTGGACTTGGAACAGCTCTTTCACACCATTGCTGTGACCAAAGAAGTCCCGCCCCAAACGACCCAACTGGTCAAAACTCGAGGAGAACCCTGAGGCTCCTGCCTCTATTCAAGCGGAGCCCCTTTTTAAGCTGCTCAGCTCCCGATGAGTTTCTTTTTCCCTGTTACTTCGGGAAAGGATTCCCGGTGTTCCCCTCGCATCCCAAAAGTAGGTGCTCCCACCTTGAGTGTCAGGGGTAACATCAGTGATCGGGCCACCATTCCCCAAGACCCCCAAATGCCCCATCCACTCCAGATGAAACTGACTGCCCTGCACTGACTCAACTGTCTCCCCGAGGCTCGACTCCCGACTCATTGGGAGGTGTGACAGCCCTGGGTAATATCTCGAGGTCAAGTCAGAGATCCCTGTGTCCACTCGATGGGGAGCCTTACACTGCTGCTGAAGCTGTGGAGGTAAGTGGCAGTGCACGTCTTCAGGCGAGACGAGGCCTGACTCCCCTGTGGGGGCACCATGGGATTCGCAAATTTTATGTCAGCTTGGACGAGGCATGCTCAGGTACCGGCTTATGCACCAGACGAGGACTGAGGACGCGGAAATGACTTAGGAGGAATCCCCAAGGGCGCATGGCAACGGGCACGGTGTCTGGCTTCTCCTGAGGCCACAGGGGCTGGTCCATGGGCTCCCGGTCGAAACTCGAGAAAAACCACAACCTTCTCCCATGCAGGTGTGTGAGGACCTTGTCCGCGGTTGCGTCTCAAAGGAAATTACCCCCTTCCCTCTTGGAATTGGAACGGCTCTTTCACACCCTTGCTGTGACACAAGAAGTCCTCGCCCAACCTGTCTCCACTCGACAAGAACCCCGAGGTTCCTGCCGTGCCTCAAAGGGAGACCCTTTTTCGCTGCTCTGCTTCTGATGAGGTTCCCTTTTCCTGTTCCGTCGGGAAAGGTTTCCCGGTGTTCCCCTCCTATTCCAAAAGTAGGTGCTCGCACCCGGAGTGTCAGGGGTAACATCAGGGATCAGGTCACTTTTCCCCAAGACCCCCAAATGCTTCGTCCACTCCAGATGAACTTGACTGCCCTGCACTGACTCAACTGTCACCCCGAGGCTCGACTCCCGACACACTGGCTCGTGTGACAGCCCTGGGTAGTACCTCGAGGTCAAGACACAGATCCCTGTGTTCACTCGATGGGGAGCTTTACACTTCTGATGCAGCTGTGGAGGAAAGCGGCAGTGAACGTCTCCAGGCGAGACAAGGCCTGACTCCCCTGTGGGGGCTCCATGGGAACCCCAAGATTTATGTCAGCATGGGTGAGGAAAGGTCAGGTACCGACTTCAGCACCCGACGAGGACTGAGGACCCGGCAATGACTGGGAAGGAATTTCCAAAGACGCATGGCAACTACCATGGAGACTGGCCTCTCCTGAGGCTACAAGGACAGGTCCATGGGATCCCCATCATAACTCGAGAAACCGTGCCCCAAACCGAGAAAAAACGGAAGCTTCTCCCTTGCAAGAGGGGTGAGGCCCATATCCGCTGCTGAATCTCGGGGGAAATCACACCTTCTCTCTTAGACCTCGAGGGTTCTTTCACCCCCTAGCTGTGCCCCAAGAAGTTCTCCGCCCCAGCCTTCTCAACTCCAGAGGAACCCCAAGGGACCAGTTGTGACTCAAGACGAGCTTCATTTGCCCCTGCTAAGCTCCAGATTATGGTCCCTTTTCCTGCTCCTTAGGGAAAGGGTTCCTGGGGTTTCCCTCACATCGCAAGAGGAGGTGCTCGCACCAGGAATGATTGCAGGTACATCAGAGGTTTGGCCACCATTCCCCAAGACCCCCAAATGCCTTGTCCACTGCAGATGAACCTGACTGCCCTTCACTGACTCAA
Organism: Litocranius walleri; assembly: GCA_006410535.1. Classification (NCBI taxonomy): domain Eukaryota; kingdom Metazoa; phylum Chordata; class Mammalia; order Artiodactyla; family Bovidae; genus Litocranius; species Litocranius walleri. The sequence continues at coordinate 122,519 of SJYG01001400.1, forward strand.
CTTTCACCCTGAAGCTCGACTCCTGACACACTGGCATGTATGATAGCTCTGGGTAGTACCTCGAGTTAAAGTCACAGATCCCTGTGTCCACTCGATGGGGAGCCTTACACCGCTACTGCTGCTGCGGAGGCCATCGGCAGTGCACGTCTTCAGGCCAGAGGAGGCCTGATTCCCCTTTTGGTGCACCATGGGAACCCCACGATTTATTTCAGCGTGGGAGAGGCAAGGTCAAGTACAGGCTTCAGCACCAGATGAGGACTGAGGACGCGGTGATGACTTGGGAGGAATCCCCAAAGGCGCCTGGCAACTGTCACGGAGTCTGGCCTCTCCTGAGGCCACAGGGGCTGGTCCATGGGCTCCCTGTCGTAACACGAGTAACCCCGCCGCAACTCGAGAAAAACCACAACCTTCTCCCATGCAGGTGTGTGAGGACCTTTTCCGCGGTGGCGTCTCGAGGGAAATCACCCGTTCCCTCTTGGACCTAAAACGGCTCTTTCACACCTTTGCTGTGACCAAAGAAGTCCCCGCCCCAATCGTCCCCACTGGTCCAAATTCGAGGAGAACCCTGAGGCTCCTGCCTCTACTAAAGGGGAGCCCATTTTTACGCTGCTCAGCTCCAGATGAGGTTCTCTTTCCCTGTTCCTTCTGGAAAGGATACCCGGTGTTTCTCTCGCATCCCAAAAGTAGGTGCTCGCACCTTGAGTGTCAGGGGTAACATCAGGGATCGGGCAACGATTCCCCAAGGCCCCCAAATGCACCATCCACTCCAGATGAAACTGACTGCCCTGCACTGACTCAATTGTCTCCCCGAGGCTCTACTCCCGACTCACTGGCAGGTGTGACAGCCCTGGGTAATACCTATAGGTCAAGTCACAGATCTCTGTGTCCACTCGATGGGGAGATTTACACTGCTGCTGAAGCTGCGGAGGTAAGTGGCAGTGCACGTCTTCAGGCGAGACGAGGCCTGACTCCCCTGTGGGGGCACCATGGGAACTGCAAAGTTTATGTCAGCTTGGACGAGGCATGCTCAGGTACCAGCTTCTGCACCAGACGAGGACTGAGGACGCGGAAATGACTTAGGGGGAATCGCCAAAGGCGCATGGCAATGGGCACGGTGTCTGGCTTCTCCTGAGGCCACAGGGGCTGGTCCATGGGCTCCCGGTCGAAACTCGAGAAAAATCACAACCTTCTCCCATGCAGGTGTGTGAGGACCTTGTCCGCGGTTGCGTCTCAAAGGAAATTACCCCCTTCCCTCTTGGAATTGGAACGGCTCTTTCACACCCTTGCTATGACACAAGAAGTCCTCGCCCAACCTGTCTCCACTCGACAAGAACCCCGAGGTTCCTGCCGTGCCTGAAAGGGAGACCCTTTTTCGCTCCTCTGCTCCTGATGAGGTTCCCTTTCTCTGTTCCGTCGGGAAAGGTTTCCCGGTGTTCCTCTCCTATTCCAAAAGTAGGTGATCGCACCCGGAGTGTCAGGGGTAACATCAGGGATCGGGTCACTTTTCCCCAAGACCCCCAAATGCTTCGTCCACTCCAGATGAACCTGACTACCCTGCACTGACACAACTGTCACCCCGAGGCTCGACTCCCGACACACTGGCACGTGTGACAGCCCTGGGTAGTACCTCGAGTTCAAATCACAGATCCCTGTGTCCACTCGATGGGGAGATTTACACTGCTGCTGCAGCTGTGGAGGAGGCAGCAGTGAACGTCTCCAGGCGAGACGAGGCCTGACTCCCCTGTGGGGGCTCCATGGGAACCCCAAGATTTATGTCAGCATGGGTGAGGAAAGCTCAGGTACCGACTTCAGCACCCGACGAGGACTGAGGACCCGGCAATGACTGGGGAGGAATTTCCAAAGGCGCATGGCAACTCCCATGGAGACTGGCCTCTCCTGAGGCCACAGGGACAGGTCCATGGGATCCCCATCATAACTCCAGAAACCGTGCCCCAAATTGAGAAAAAACGGAAGCTTCTCCCTTGCAAGAGGGGTGAGGCCCATATCCGCTGCTGAATCTCGGGGGAAATCACCCCTTCTCTCTTAGACCTCGAAGGGTTCTTTCACCCCCTAGCTGTGCCCCAAGAAGTTCTCCGCCCCAGCCTTCTCAACTCCAGAGGAACCCAAAGGGACCAGTTGTGACTCAAGACGAGCCCCGTTTGCCCCTGCTAAGCTCCAGATTACGGTCCCTTTTCCTGCTCTTTAGGGAAAGGTTTCCTGGGGTTTCCCTCACATCGCAGGAGGAGGTGCTCGCACCAGGAATGATTGCAGGAACATCAGGGGTTTGGCCACCATTCCCCAAGACCCCCAAATGCCTTGTCCAATACAGATGAACCTGAATGCCCTTCACTGATTCAACTTTCACCCTGAGACTCGACTCCTGACAGACTGGCACGTGTGACAGCCCTGGGTAGTACCTCGAGGTCAAGTCACAGATCCCTGTGTCCACTCGATGGGGAGCCTTACACTGCAGCTGCAGCTGTGGAGGTAAGCGGGAGTGCACGTCTCCAGGCGAGACGAGGCCTGACTCCCCTGTGGGGGCTCCATGGGAACCCCAAGACTTATGTCAGCATGGGCGAGGAAATCTCAGGTACTGGCTTCAGCACCAGACGAGGACTGAGGACCCGTGGATGACTGGGGAGGAATTTCCAAAGGCCCATGGCACCTAGCACGGAGACTGGCCTCTCCTGAGGACACAGGGACAGGTCCATTGGCAACCCGTCGTAACTCGAGAAACCGTGTCCCAAATCGAGAAAAACCAGAAGTTTCTCCATTGCAAGCGGGGTGAAGCCCTTATTTGCTGCGGAAACTCGGGGGAAATGGCCCCTTCTCTCTTAGACCTGGAAGGACTCCTTCACCCCCTTGCTGTGACCCAAGAAGTTCTCCGCCACACCCTTCTCAAATCGAGAAAAACCCCACGGGACTGGTTGCGGTCAAAACGAGCCCCGATTGCCCGTGCTGAGCTCCAGATGATGGTCCCCTCTCCTGCTCATTAGGGAAAGGTTTCCTGGGGTTTTCCTCGCATCGCCAGAGGAGGTGCTCGCACCAGGAATGTCTGCAGGAGCATCAGGAGATTGGCCACCATTCCCCAAGACCCCCAAATGCCTTGTCCACTCTAGATGAACCTGACTGCCCTGCACAGCCTTGTCTGTCACCCCGAGGCTCGATGTCCATCACACTAGCACGTGTGTCAGCCCTGGGTAGTACCTCGTGGTCAAGTCACAGTTCCCTGTGTCCACTCGACGGGGAGCCTTACATCCCTGCTGCAGCTGCAGAGGCCATCGGCAGTGCACGTCTTCAGGCCAGACGAGGCCTGATTCCCCATTTCGTGCACCATGGGAACCCCACGATTTATTTCAGCGTGGGCGAGGTAAGGTCAGGTACAGGCTTCAGCACCAGATGAGGACTGAGGACGCGGCGATGACTTGGGAGGAATCCCCAAAGGCGCCTGGCAACTGGCACAGAGTCTGGCCTCTCCTGAGGCCACAGGGGCTGGTCCATGGGCTCCCTGTCGTAACACGAGTAACCCCGCCGCAACTCGAGAAAAACCACAACCTTCTCCCATGCAGGTGTGTGAGGACCTTTTCCGCGGTGGCGTCTCGAGGGAAATCACCCGTTCCCTCTTGGACCTAAAACGGCTCTTTCACACCGTTGCTGTGACCAAAGAAGTCCCCGCCCCAATCGTCCCCCTGGTCCAAACTCGAGGAGAACCCTGAGGCTTCTGCCTGTACTCAAGGGGAGCCCTTTTTTACGCTGCTCAGCTCCAGATGAGGTTCTCTTTCCCTGTTCCTTCTGGAAAGGATTCCCGGTGTTCCCCTCGCATCCCAAAAGTAGGTGCTCCCTACTTTTGTCAGGGAGTGTCAGGGGTAACATCAGGGATCGGGCCACCATTCCCCAAGAGCCCCAAATGCCCCGTCCACTCCAGATGAACCTGACTGCCCTGCACTGACTCAACTGTCACCCCGAGGCTCGACTCCCGACACACTGGCACGTGTGACAGCTCTGGGTAGTACCTCGAGGTCAAGTCACAGATCCCTGTGTCCACTCGATGGGGAGCTTTACACTGCTGCTGCAGCTGTGGAGGAAAGCGGCAATGAACGTCTCCAGGCGAGACGAGGCCTGACTCCCCTGTGGGGGCTCCATGGGAACCCCAAGATTTATGTCAGCATGGGTGAGGAAAGCTCAGGTACCGACTTCAGCACCCGACGAGGACTGAGGACCCGGCAATGACTGGGGAGGAATTTCCAAAGGCGCATGGCAACTCCCATGGAGACTGGCCTCTCCTGAGGCCACAGGGACAGGTCCATGGGATCCCCATCATAACTCCAGAAACCGTGCCCCAAATTGAGAAAAAACGGAAGCTTCTCCCTTGCAAGAGGGGTGAGGCCCATATCCGCTGCTGAATCTCGGGGGAAATCACCCCTTCTCTCTTAGACCTCGAAGGGTTCTTTCACCCCCTAGCTGTGCCCCAAGAAGTTCTCCGCCCCAGCCTTCTCAACTCCAGAGGAACCCAAAGGGACCAGTTGTGACTCAAGACGAGCCCCGTTTGCCCCTGCTAAGCTCCAGATTACGGTCCCTTTTGTTGCTCTTTAGGGAAAGGTTTCCTGGGGTTTCCCTCACATCGCAGGAGGAGGTGCTCGCACCAGGAATGATTGCAGGAACATCAGGGGTTTGGCCACCATTCCCCAAGACCCCCAAATGCCTTGTCCAATACAGATGAACCTGAATGCCCTTCACTGATTCAACTTTCACCCTGAGACTCGACTCCTGACAGACTGGCACGTGTGACAGCCCTGGGTAGTACCTCGAGGTCAAGTCACAGATCCCTGTGTCCACTCGATGGGGAGCCTTACACTGCAGCTGCAGCTGTGGAGGTAAGCGGGAGTGCACGTCTCCAGGCGAGACGAGGCCTGACTCCCCTGTGGGGGCTCCATGGGAACCCCAAGACTTATGTCAGCATGGGCGAGGAAATCTCAGGTACTGGCTTCAGCACCAGACGAGGACTGAGGACCCGTGGATGACTGGGGAGGAATTTCCAAAGGCCCATGGCACCTAGCACGGAGACTGGCCTCTCCTGAGGACACAGGGACAGGTCCATTGGCAACCCGTCGTAACTCGAGAAACCGTGTCCCAAATCGAGAAAAACCAGAAGTTTCTCCATTGCAAGCGGGGTGAAGCCCTTATTTGCTGCGGAAACTCGGGGGAAATGGCCCCTTCTCTCTTAGACCTGGAAGGACTCCTTCACCCCCTTGCTGTGACCCAAGAAGTTCTCCGCCACACCCTTCTCAAATCGAGAAAAACCCCACGGGACTGGTTGCGGTCAAAACGAGCCCCGATTGCCCGTGCTGAGCTCCAGATGATGGTCCCCTCTCCTGCTCATTAGGGAAAGGTTTCCTGGGGTTTTCCTCGCATCGCCAGAGGAGGTGCTCGCACCAGGAATGTCTGCAGGAGCATCAGGAGATTGGCCACCATTCCCCAAGACCCCCAAATGCCTTGTCCACTCTAGATGAACCTGACTGCCCTGCACAGCCTTGTCTGTCACCCCGAGGCTCGATGTCCATCACACTAGCACGTGTGTCAGCCCTGGGTAGTACCTCGTGGTCAAGTCACAGTTCCCTGTGTCCACTCGACGGGGAGCCTTACATCCCTGCTGCAGCTGCAGAGGCCATCGGCAGTGCACGTCTTCAGGCCAGACGAGGCCTGATTCCCCATTTCGTGCACCATGGGAACCCCACGATTTATTTCAGCGTGGGCGAGGTAAGGTCAGGTACAGGCTTCAGCACCAGATGAGGACTGAGGACGCGGCGATGACTTGGGAGGAATCCCCAAAGGCGCCTGGCAACTGGCACAGAGTCTGGCCTCTCCTGAGGCCACAGGGGCTGGTCCATGGGCTCCCTGTCGTAACACGAGTAACCCCGCCGCAACTCGAGAAAAACCACAACCTTCTCCCATGCAGGTGTGTGAGGACCTTTTCCGCGGTGGCGTCTCGAGGGAAATCACCCGTTCCCTCTTGGACCTAAAACGGCTCTTTCACACCGTTGCTGTGACCAAAGAAGTCCCCGCCCCAATCGTCCCCCTGGTCCAAACTCGAGGAGAACCCTGAGGCTTCTGCCTGTACTCAAGGGGAGCCCTTTTTTACGCTGCTCAGCTCCAGATGAGGTTCTCTTTCCCTGTTCCTTCTGGAAAGGATTCCCGGTGTTCCCCTCGCATCCCAAAAGTAGGTGCTCCCTACTTTTGTCAGGGAGTGTCAGGGGTAACATCAGGGATCGGGCCACCATTCCCCAAGAGCCCCAAATGCCCCGTCCACTCCAGATGAACCTGACTGCCCTGCACTGACTCAACTGTCACCCCGAGGCTCGACTCCCGACACACTGGCACGTGTGACAGCTCTGGGTAGTACCTCGAGGTCAAGTCACAGATCCCTGTGTCCACTCGATGGGGAGCTTTACACTGCTGCTGCAGCTGTGGAGGAAAGCGGCAATGAACGTCTCCAGGCGAGACGAGGCCTGACTCCCCTGTGGGGGCTCCATGGGAACCCCAAGATTTATGTCAGCATGGGTGAGGAAAGCTCAGGTACCGACTTCAGCACCCGACGAGGACTGAGGACCCGGCAATGACTGGGGAGGAATTTCCAAAGGCGCATGGCAACTCCCATGGAGACTGGCCTCTCCTGAGGCCACAGGGACAGGTCCATGGGATCCCCATCATAACTCCAGAAACCGTGCCCCAAATTGAGAAAAAACGGAAGCTTCTCCCTTGCAAGAGGGGTGAGGCCCATATCCGCTGCTGAATCTCGGGGGAAATCACCCCTTCTCTCTTAGACCTCGAAGGGTTCTTTCACCCCCTAGCTGTGCCCCAAGAAGTTCTCCGCCCCAGCCTTCTCAACTCCAGAGGAACCCAAAGGGACCAGTTGTGACTCAAGACGAGCCCCGTTTGCCCCTGCTAAGCTCCAGATTACGGTCCCTTTTGTTGCTCTTTAGGGAAAGGTTTCCTGGGGTTTCCCTCACATTGCAGGAGGAGGTGCTCGCACCAGGAATGATTGCAGGAACATCAGGGGTTTGGCCACCATTCCCCAAGAACCCCAAATGCCTTGTCCACTGCAGGTGAACTTGACTGCCCTGCACTGCCTTGTCTGTCACCCCGAGGCTCGATGCCCTTCACACTAGTACGTGTGTCAGCCCTCGGTAGTACCTCGAGGTCAAGTCACAGGTCCCTGTGTCCACTCGAAGGGAATACTTACACCGCTGCTGCAGGGCCGGAGGCCATCGGCAGTGCACGTCTTCAGGCGAGATGAGCCCTGACTCCCCTGTGTGGGCACCATGGGATCCCCAAGATTTATTTCAGCGTGGGCGAGGCAACCTCAGTTACTGGCTTCAGCACCAGACGAAGACTGAGGACCCGGCGTTGACTTGGGAGGAATCCCCAAAGGCGCATGGCAACTGGCACGGAATCTGGCTTTACCTGAGGTCACAGGGGCTGATCCATGGGCTCCCTGTCGTAACACGAGTAACCCTGCCGCAACTCGAGAAAAACAACCACCTTCTCCCATGCAGGTATGTGAGGACCTTGTCCGACCGAGGTGGCGTCTCGAGGGAAATCACCCCTTCCCTCTTGGACCTGGAACGGCTCTTTCACATCCTTGCCTTGACCCAAGAAGTCCCTGTCCCACTCGTCCCCACTCGAGAAGAACCCCGAATTTCCTGCCGTGCCTCAAGGGGAGACCCTTTTTCGCTGCTCTGCTCCTGATGAGATTCCCTTTCACTGTTCCTTCGGGAAAGGTTTCCCGGTGTTCCCCTCCTATTCCAAAAGTAGGTGCTCGCACCCGGAGTGTCAGGGGTAACATCAGGCATCAGGCCACCATTCCCCAAGACCCCCAAATGCCCCGTCCACTCCAGATGAAACTGACTGCCCTGCACTGACTCAACTGTCTCCCCGAGGCTCGACTCCCGACTCACTGGCAGGTGTGACAGCCCTGGGTAATACCTCGAGGTCAAGTCACAAATCTCTGTGTCCACTCGATGGGAGCCTTACACTGCTGCTGAAGCTACGGAGGTAAGTGGCAGTGCGAGACCAGGCCTGATTCCCCTGTGGGGGCACCATGGGATCCCCAAAGATTATGTCAGCTTGCACGAGGCATGCTCAGGTACCGGCTTTGACTACAGGCGAGGACTGAGGACCCGGAAATGACTTAGGAGGAATCTCCAAAGGCGCATGGCAACGGGCACGGTATCTGGATTCTCCTGAGGCCACAGGGGCTGGTCCATGGGCTCCCGGTCGTAACTCGAGAAAAACCACAACCTTCTCCCATGCAGGTGTGTGAGGACCTTGTCCACGGTTGTGTCTCGAAGGAAATTACCCCTTTTCCTCTAGGACTTGGAACGGCTCCTTCACACCCTTGCTGTTACACAAGAAGTCCTCGCCCAACCTGTCCCCACTCGACAAGAACCCCGAGGTTCCTGCCGTGCCTCAAGGGGAGACCCTTTTTCGCTGCTCTGCTCCTGATGAGGTTCCCTTTCCCTGTTCTGTCGGGAAAGGTTTCCCGGTGTTCCCCTCCTATTCCAAAAGTAGGTGCTCGCACCTGGAGTGTTAGGGGTAACATCAGGGATCGGGCCACTTTTCCTCAAGACCCCCAAATGCTTCGTCCACTCCAGATGAACCTGTCTGCCCTGCACTGACTCAATTGTCACCCCGAGGTTCGACTCCCGACACACTGGCACGTGTGACATCCCTGGGTAATATCTCGATGTCAAATCACAGATCCCTGTGTCCATTCAATGGGGAGCCTTACACCGCTGCTGCAGCTGCGGAGGTAAGCGGCAGTGCACGTCTCCAGGCGAGACGAGGCCTGACTCCCCTGTGGGGGCTCCATGGGAACACCAAGATTTACGTCAGTATGGGCGAGGAAAGCTCAGTTACCTACTTCATCACCAGACGTGGACTGAGGACCTGGCGAATACTGGGGAGGAATTTCCAAAGGCGCATGGCAACTACCTCGGAGACTGGCCTCTCCTGAGGCCACAGGGACAAGTCCATGGGCTCCCCGTCGTAACTCGAGAAACCGTGCCCCAAATCGAGAAAAACCAGGAGCTTCTCCCTTGCAAGGGGGGTGAGGCCCTTATCCGATGCGACATCTCAGGGGAAATCACCCCTTCTCTATTAGACCGCGAAAGGCTCTTTAACCCACTTGCTGTGACCCATGAAGTTCTCCGCCCTAGCCGTCTCAACTCGAGAGGAACCCCACGGGACCGGTTGCCATCAAGAAGAGCCCCGATTGCCCGTGCTAAGCTCCAGATGATGGTTCCTTTTCCTGCTCCTTAGGGAAAGGTTTCCTGGGGTTTGCCTCGGATCGCCAGAGGAGGTGCTCGCACCAGGAATGTCTGCAGGAGCATCAGGAGTTTGGCCACCATTCCCCAAGACCCTCAAATACCTTGTCCACTGCAGATGAACCTGACTGCCCTGCACAGCCTTGTCTGTCACCCTGAGGCTAGATGCCCGTCACACTACCACGTGTGTCCGCCCTGGGTAGTACCTGGAGGTCAAGTCACAGTTCCCTGTGTCCATTCATTGGGGAGCCTTACACCACTGCTGCAGCAGCGGAGGCCATCGGCAGTGCAGGTCTTCAGGCGAGACGAGGCCTGACTCCCCTTTTGGTGCAACATGGGATCCCCACGATTTATTTCAGCGTGGGCGAGGCAAGGTCAGGTACTGGCTTCAGCACCAGATGAGAACTGAGGACGTGGCGATTACTTGGGAAGAATCCCCAAAGGCGCCTGGCAACTGGCACGGAGTCTGGCCCCTCATGAGGCCACAGGGGCTGGCCCATGGGATCCCGGTCGTAACACGAGAAACCCCACCGCAACTCGAGAAAAACCTCAACCTTCTCCCATGCAGGTGTGTGAGGACCTTTTCCGTGGTGGCTTCTCGAGGGAAATCACCCCTTCCCTCTTGGACTTGGAACGGCTCTTTCACACCCTTGCCTTTATCCAAGAAGTCCCTACCCCAATCGTCACCACTCGTCGCCACTCGGAAAGAACACCGAGGTTCCTGCCGGGCCTCAAGGGGAGCCCCTTTTCTCTCTGCTCAGCTCGAGATGAGGTTCCCTTTCCCTGTTCTGATGGGAAAGGGTTCCCAGTGTTCCTCTCGCATCCCAAAAGTAGGTGCTCGCACCTTGAGTGTCAGCGGTAACATCAGGGATCGGGCCACCATTCCCCAAGACACCCAAATGCCCCATCAACTCCAGATGAACCTGACTGCCCTGCACTGACTCAACTGTCACTCGGAGTCTCGACTGCCGACACACTGGCACGTGTGACAGCCCTGGGTAGTACCTTGAGGTCAAGTCACAGATCCATGTGTCCACTCAATGGGGAGCCTTACTCTGCTGCTGCAGCTGCGGAGGTAAGTGGCAGTGCACGTCTCCAGGCGAGACGAGGCCTGACTCACTTGTGGGGGCTCCATGGGATCCCCAAGATTTATGTCAGCATGGGCGAGGAAAGCTCAGGTACCTGCTTCAACACCAGAGGAGAACTGAGGACCCGGCGATGACTTGGGAGGAATTTCCAAATGTGCATGTCAACTACGACGGAGACTGGACTCTCCTGAGGCCACAGGGACAGGTCCATGGGCTCCCCATTGTAACTCGAGAAACCATGCCCCAAATCGAGAAAAACCGGAAGCTTCTCCCTTGCAAAAGGGGTGAGGCCCTTATCTGCTGCTGAATCTTGGGGGAAATCACCCCTTCTCTCTTAGACCTCGAAGGGCTCTTTCACTCCCTTACTGTGACCTAAGAAGTTCTCCGCCTCAGCCTTCTCAACTCGAGAGGTATCCCAAGGGACACGTTGGGACTCAAGACGAGCCCCGTTTGCCCCTGCTAAGCTCCAGATGATGGTTTCCTTTCCTGCTCCTTAGGGAAAAAGTTCCTGGGGTTTCCCTCGCATCACAAGAGGAGGTAATCGCACCAGGAATGTCTGCAAGAGCATCAGGGGTTTGGCCACCATTCCCCAAGAACCCCAAATGCCTTGTCCACTGTAGGTGAACTTGACTGCCCTGCACTGCCTTGTCTGTCACCCCGAGGCTCGATGCCCGTCACACTAGTACGTGTGTCAGCCCTCGGTAGTACCTCGAGGTCAAGTCACAGGTTCCTGTGTCCACTCGAAGGGGATATTTACACCGCTGCTGCAGGGCCGGAGGCCATCGGCAGTGCACGTCTTCAGGCGAGACGAGCCCTGACTCCCCTGTGTGGGCACCATGGGATCCTCAAGATTTATGTCAGTGTGGGGAAAGCAACCTCAGTTACTGGCTTCAGCACCAGACGAGGACTGAGGACCCGGCGTTGACTTGGGAGGAATCCCCAAAGGCGCATGGCAACTGGCACGGAATCTGGCTTTACCTGAGGTCACAGGGGCTGATCCATGGGCTCCCGGTCGTAACACGAGAAAACCCACTGCAACTCGAGAAAAACCACCACCTTCTCCCATGCAGGTATTTTAGGACCTTGTCCGAGGTGGCGTCTCGAGGGAAATCACCCCTTCCCTCTTGGACCTGGAACGGCTCTTTCACATCCTTGCCTTGACCCAAGAAGTCCCTGTCCCACTCGTCCCCACTCGAGAAGAACCCCAAGGCTCCTGCCGCGACACAAGGGGAGCACCTTTTTTCGCTGCTTAGCTCCAGATGAGGTTCTCTTTACCTGTTTCATCTGGAAAGTGTTCCAGGTGTTCCTCTTAAATCCCAAAAGTAAATGCTCGCACCTTGAGTGTCAGAGGTAACATCAGGGATCGGGCCACCATTCCCCAAGACGCCCAAATGCCCCGTCCACTCCAGATGAAACTGACTGCCCTGCACTGACTCAACTGTCTCCCCGAGGCTCGACTCCCGACTCACTGGCAGGTGTGACAGCCCTGGGTAATACCTCGAGGTCAAGTCACAGGTCTCTGTGTCCACACGATGGGAGCCTTACACTGCTGCTGAAGCTACGGAGGTAAGTGGCAGTGCGAGACGAGGCCTGATTCCCCTGTGGGGGCACCATGGGATCCCCAAAGATTATGTCAGCTTGGACGAGGCATGCTCAGGTACCGGCTTTGACTACAGGCGAGGACTGAGGACCCGGAAATGACTTAGGAGGAATCTCCAAAGGCGCATGGCAACGGGCACGGTATCTGGCTTCTCCTGAGGCCACAGGGGCTGGTCCATGGGCTCCCGGTCGTAACTCGAGAAAAACCACAACCTTCTCCCATGCAGGTGTGTGAGGACCTTGTCTGCGGTTGCGTCTTGAAGGAAATTACCCCCTTCCCTCTTGGACTTGGAACGGCTCCTTCACACCCTTGCTGTGACACAAAAAGTCCTCGCCTAACCTGTCCCCACTTGACAAGAACTACGAGGTTCCTGGCGTTCCTCAAGGGGAGACCCTTTTTCGCTGCTCTGCTCCTAATGAGGTTCCCTTTCCCTGTTCCGTCGGGAAAGGTTTCCCGGTGTTCCCCTCCTATTCCAAAAGTAGGTGCTCGAACCCGGAGTGTCAGGGGTAACATCAGGGATCGGGCCACTTTTCCCCAAGACTCACAAATGCTTCGTCCACTCCAGATGAACCTGTATGCCCTGCACTGACTCAACTGTCACCCCGAGGCTCGACTCCCAACACACTGGCACGTGTGACATCCCTGGGTAATATCTCGATGTCAAATCACAGATCCCTGTGTCCATTCGATGGGGAGCCTTACACTGCTGCTGCAGCTGCGGAGGTAAGCGGCAGTACACGTTTCAGGCGAGACGAGGCCTGACTCCCCTGTGGGGGCTCCATGGGAACACCAAGATTTACGTCAGCATGGGCGACGAAAGCTCAGGTACCTGCTTCATCACCAGACAAGGACTGAGGACCTGGCGAATACTGGGAAGGAATTTGCAAAGGCGCATGGCAACTACCACGGAGACTGGCCTCTCCTGAGGCCACAGGGACAAGTCCATGGGCTCCCCTTCGTAACTCGAGAAACCGTGCCCCAAATCGAGAAAAACCAGGAGCTTCTCCCTTGCAAGGGGTGTGAGGCCCTTATCCGATGCGACATCTCGGGGGAAATCACCCCTTCTCTATTAGACCTCGAAAGGCTCTTTAACCCCCTTGCTGTGACCCATGAAGTTCTCCGCCCCAGCCGTCTCAACTCGAGAGAAACCCCACGGGACCGGTTGCGATCAAGACGAGCCCCGATTGCACGTGCTAAGCTCCAGATGATGGTCCCTTTTCCTGCTCGTTAGGGAAAGGTTTCCTGGGGTTTACCTCACATCGCCAGAGGAGGTGCTTGCACCAGGAATGTCTGCAGGAGCATCAGGAGTTTGGCCACCATTCCCCAAGACCCCCAAATACCTCGTCAACTCCAGATTACCCTGACTGCCCTGCACTGACTCAACTGTCACCCCGAGGCTTGATTCCTGATCCACTGGCACGTGTGACAGCCCTGGGTAGTACCTCCAGGTCAAGTCACAGATCCCTGTGTCTGCTCGACATGGAGCCGGACAGTGTTGCTGCATCTAGTCAGGCAAGTAGCTGTGCACGTGTCCAGGCGAGACAAGACTTGTATCCTCTGTCGGGGACTCAGGGGTACCCTAAGACCTAAGTCAGGACGGTGGAGGAAAGCTCAGGCTCTGGCCTCAGCACAAGGCGAGGACTGAGCACCCCGAGACGACTGAGGAGGAATCCTCAGAGGGGCCTGGCAACTGGCACGGAGACTGGCTTCTCCTGAGGCCACAGGGGCGGGTCCCTGGCTCCTCGTCTTAACTCCAGAATCCCCCCCGCAACTCGAAAAAAACCAGAAGCTTCTCCCTTGCAAGCAGGGTGAGGCCATTGTCTGCTGCAGCGTCACGACTGAAATCACTTCTTCCCTGTTGGACCTCGAAGGGCTCCTTCACCTCCTTGCTGTGAGCCAAAAAATGAACTGCCCTTCTTATTACCTCGAGAGGAACTCCAAGAAACCCATTGGGCCTCAAGAGGAGCCCCGTTTCGCCCTGGTAAGCTCCAGATGATGGAGCCTTTTCTTGCCCCTTAGGGAAAGGTTTCTGGGGGCTTCCCTCGCATCCCAAGTGGAGGTGCTCACACCAGCAAAGTCGGGAGGAGCATCAAGCGTTGGGCCACCATTCCCCAAAACTCCCAAAAGCCTTGTCCACTACAGATGAACTTGACTGCCCTGCACTGCTTTGACGGTTACACCAAGGCTTGACGCCCGACACACTGGCACGTGTGGCAGTCCTGGGTAGGACCTCGAGGGCAAACCACAGATCCCGGTGTCCGTTCGACATGGAGCCAGACACTGCTCCTGCAGCTGCTCAGGCAATTAGCCATGCACGTTTCCAAGCGAGACGAGACCTGTCTCCTCTGTGGGGGCGTCAGGGGTACCCCAAGACCTAAGTCAGTACGGTCGAGGATAGCTCAGGCTCCGGCCTCAGCACAAGGAGAGGACTGAGCACCCAGAGACAATTTGGGAGGAATCCCCAGAGGCGCCTTGCAAGTGGAATGGAGACTGGCCTCTCCGGAGGCCACAGGGGCGGGTCCCTGGGCTCCCGATGTAACTCGAGAAACACCACCGCAACTCAAGAAAAACCAGAAACTTATCCCTAGCAAGCAGGGTTAGGCCCTTGTCCGCTTCGGCGTCAGGAGGGAAATCACACCTTCCCTCTTGGACCTCGAAGGGCTCCTTCACCTCCTTGCTGTGAGCCAAGAAATGCCCTGCCGCAAACTTCTCACTTCGAGTGGAACTCCGAGGGACCCATTGCGCCTCAAGAGGAGCCCCGTTTGGCCCTGGTAAGCTCCAGATGATGGGGCCTTTTCCTGTTCCTTAGAGAAAGGTTTCCTGGGGCTTCGCTCGCATTCCAAGAGGAGGTGCTCACACCAGGAAAGTCGGGAGAAGCATCAAGGTTTGGGCCACCATTCCCCAAGATCCCCAAATGCCTTGTCCACTGCAGATGAACCTGAATGCCCTGCACTGCCTTGTCTGTCTGCCCGAAATTTGATGCCCGTCACACTAACACGTGTGACAGCCCTGGGTAGTACCTCGAGGTTGACACAGGTCCCTGTGTCCACTCGACGGGGAGCCTTACACCGCTGCTTCAGGTTCAGAGGCCATCGGCAGGGCACGTATTCAGGCGAGACGTGGCCTGACTCCCTGTAGGGGCACCATGGGATCCCCAAGATTTATGTCAGCGTGGGCGAGGCAAGCTCAGGTACCGGCTTCAGCACCAGACAAGGTCTGAGGACCCAGCGATGACATGGGGAAATCCCCAAAGGCGCATGGCAACTGGCACGGAGTCTGGCCTCCACTGAGGCCACAGCGTCTGGTCATTGGGCTCCCGCTCATACCTCGAGAAACCCCACCACAACTCGAGAAAAAGAACAACCTTCTCCCATGCAGGTATGTGAGGACCTTGTCCGCGGTGGCGTCTCGAGGGAAATCACCTCCTTCCCTCTTGGACCTGGAACGTCATTTTCACACCCTTGATGTGTCCCAAGAAGTTCCCGCCCCACTCATACCCAATTGAGAAGAACCCCGAGGTTCCTGCCGAGACTCAAGGGGAGCCACTTTTTTCACTGCTAAGCTCCAGATGAGGTTCCCTTTCCCTGTTCCGATGGGAAAGGGTTCCCGGTATTCCCCTCGAAGCCCGAAAGTAGGTGCTCGGACCCTGAATCTCAGGGGTACCATCAGGGATCGGGCCACCATTCCCCAAGATACCCAAATGCCTCGTCCACTCCAGATGAACCTGAATGCCCTGCCCTGACTCAACTGTCACCCGGAGGCTCGACTCCCGACACACTGTCTCGGGGGACAGCCTTGGGTATTACCTCGTGGTCAAGTCACAGATCCCTGTTTCCACTCGATGGAGAGCCTTACACTGTGGCTGCAGCTTCGGAGGTAAGCGGCAGTGCACGTCTCCAGGCGAGTCGAGGCCTGATTCCCCTGTGGGGGCTCCATGGGAACCCCAAGATTTATGTCAGCATGGGGGAGGGAAGCTCAGGTACCAGCTTCAGCACCAGATGAGGACTGAGGACCCGGCGATCACTTGGGAGGTATCCCCAAAGGCACATGGCAACTGGCACGGAGTCTGTCCTCTCCTGAAGTCACAGGGGCTGGTCCATGGGCTCCCGGTCGTAACTCGAGAAACCCCACCTCAACTCGAGAAAAACCACAACCTTCTCCCATGCAGGTATGTTAGGACCTTGTCCGCGGTGGCTTTTCGAGGGAAATCACCTCTTCCCTCTTGGACCTGGAACGGCTCTTTCACACCATTGCTGTGACCCAAGAAATCCCTGCCCCATCGTCCCCACTCGTCCTCACTCGAGAAGAACACCGAGGTTCCTGCCGTGAATCAAGGGGAGCCCCTTTTTTCTCTGCTCCGCTCCAGATGAAGTTCTCTTTCCCTGTTCTGACGGGAAAGGGTTCCTGGTGTTACCCTCGCATCCCAAATGTAGGTGCTCGCAACTTGAGTGTCAGGGTAATATCAGGGATCAAGCCACCATTCCCCAAGACTCCCAAATGCCCCATCAACTCCAGATGAACCTGACTGCCCTCCACTGACTCAACTGTTACCCCGTGGCTCAACTCCTGACACACTGGCAGGTGTGACAGCCCTGGGTAGTACCTCGAGATCAAGTCACAGATCCCTGTGTGCACTCGATGGGGAGCCTTACACTACTGCTGCAGCTGCGGAGGTAAGCGGCAGTGCATGTCTCCAGGCAAGACGAGGCCTGATTCCACTGTGGGGGCTGCATGGGAACCACCAAGGTTTATGTTAGTATGGGCGAGGAAATCTCAGATACTGGCTTCAGCACCAGACGAGTACTGAGGACCCGTTGATGACTGGGGAGGAATTTCTAAAGGCGCATGGCAACTACCACGGAGACTGGCCTCTCCTGAGGCCACAGGGACAGGTCCATGGGCTCCCCATCGTAACTCGAGAAACCATGCCCCAAATCGAGAAAAACCAGGAACTTCTCCCTTGCAAGTGGAGTGAGGCCCTTATCTGCTGCCGCATCTCGGGGGAAATCACCCCTTCTCTCTTAGACCTAGAAGTGCTCCTTCACCCCCTTACTGTGACCCAAGAAGTTCTCCCCCCCAGCAATCTCAACTCGAGAGGAAACCCAAGGTCCGTTGTGACTGAAGACGAGTTCAGTTTGCCCCTGTTAAGATCTAGATGGTGGTCCCTTTTCCTGCTCCTTAGGGAAAGTTTTCCTGGAGTTTCCCTCGCATTGCAAGAAGAGGTGCTCGCACCAGTAATGTCTGCAGGAGCGTCAGGTGTTTGGCCACCATTTCCCAAGACCCCCAACTGCCTTGTCCACTGCAGATGAACCTGACTGCCCTGCACTGCCTTGTCTGTCACCCCGAGGCTCGATGCCCGTCACACTAGCACGTGTGTCAGCCCTCGGTAGTACCTGGATGTCAAGTCACAGGTCCCTGTGTCCACTCGTCGGGGATCCTTATACCGCTGCTGCAGCTTCAAAGGCCATCAGTAGTGCACGTATTCAAGCAAGACGAGGCCTGACTCCCCTGTGTGGGCACCATGGGATCCCCAAGATTTATGTCAGCGTGGGCGAGGCAAGCTCAGGTACCAGCTTCAGCACCAGACGAGGACTGAGGACCCGGCGATGACTTGGGAGGAATCCCCAAAGGCGCCTGGCAACTGTCACGGAGTCTGGCCTCTCCTGAGGCCACAGGGGCTGGTCAATGGGCTCCCGATCATAATTCGAGAAACCCTGCCTCAACTACAGAAAAACTACAACCTTTTCCCATGCAGGTGTGTGAGGACTTTGTCCCCGGTGGTGTTTCGAGGGAAATCACCCCTTCCCTCTTTGAACTGGATCGGCTCTTTCACACCATTGTTGTGACCTAAAAAGTCCCTGTCCCACACATCCCTACTCGAGAAGAACCCCGAGGCTCCTGCCGCGACTCAAGGGGATCCCCTTTCTTCGCTGCTCAGCTCCAGATGAGGTTCCCTTTCCCTGTTCCATCGGGAAAATGTTCCTGGTGTTCCCCTTGCATCCCAAAAGTAAGTGCTCAAAACTTTAGTGTCAGAGGTAACATCAGGGATCTGGCCACCACTCCCCAAGACCCCCAAATGCCCGGTCCACTCCAGATGAACCTGACTGCCCTGCGTTGACTCAACTGTCACCCCGAGTCTCGAATTCCCACACTGGCACGTGTGACAGCCCTGGGTAGTACCTCGAGGTCAAGTCACAGATTCCTGTGTCCACTCGATGGGGAGCTTTACACTGATGCTGCAGCTGCGGAGGTAAGCGGCAGTGCACGTCTCCAGGCGAGACGAGGCCTGACTCCCCTGTGGGGGCTCCATGGGAACCCCAAGATTTATGTCAGCATGGACGAGGAAAGCTCAGGTACCGGCTTCAGCATCAGACGAGGACTGAGGACCCGGCAATGACTGGGGAGGAATTTCCAAAGGAACATGGCAACTACCACGGAGACTGGCCTCTCCTGAGGCTACAGGGACAGGTACATGGGCTCCGCGTCGTAACTGGAGAACCGTGTCCCAAATCAAGAAAAACCAGGAGCTTCTCCCTTGCAAGCAGGGTGAGGTCCTTATCCGCTGCGGCATCTCAGGGAAAATCACCCCTTCTCTCTTGGACCCCGAAGGGCTCTACCCTGTGGGGGCTCCATGGGAACCCCAAGATTTATGTCAGCATGGACGAGGAAAGCTCAGGTACCGGCTTCAGCATCAGACGAGGACTGAGGACCCGGCAATGACTGGGGAGGAATTTCCAAAGGAACATGGCAACTACCACGGAGACTGGCCTCTCCTGAGGCTACAGGGACAGGTACATGGGCTCCGCGTCGTAACTGGAGAACCGTGTCCCAAATCAAGAAAAACCAGGAGCTTCTCCCTTGCAAGCAGGGTGAGGTCCTTATCCGCTGCGGCATCTCAGGGAAAATCACCCCTTCTCTCTTGGACCCCGAAGGGCTCTTTCACCCCCTTGCTGTGACCTAAGAAGTTCTCCGCCTCAGCCTTCCCAACTCGAGAGGAATCCCAAGGGACATATTGCGACTCAAGACGAGCCCCGTTTGCCCCTGCTACACTCCAGATGATGGTTTCTTTTCCTGCTCCTTAGGGAAAGGATTCCTGGGGTTTCCCTCACATCGCAAGAAGAGGTGCTCACACCAGGAATGTCTGCAGGAGCATCAGGGTTTGGCCACCATTCTCCAAGACCCCCAAATGCCTTGTCCACAGCAGATGAAACTGACTGCCCTGCACTGCCTCGTCTGTCACCACGAGGCTCGATGCCCGTCACACTAGTACGTGTGTCAGCCCTGGGTAGTACCTCGAGGTCAAGTCACAGGTCCCTGTGGCAACTCGACGGGGAGCCTTACACCGCTGCTGCAGGGCCGGAGGCCATCGGCACTGCACGTCTTCAGGTGAGACGAGCCCAGACTCCCCTGTGTGGGCACCATGGGATCCCCAAGATTTATGTCAGCGTGGGCGAGGCAAGCTCAGTTACTGGCTTCAGCACCAGAAAAAGACTGATGACCCGGCGTTGACTTGGGAGGAATCCCCAAAGGCGCATGGCCACGGGCACGGTGTCTGGGTTCTCCTGAGGCCACAGGGGCTGGTCCATGGGTTCCCGGTCGTAACTCGAGATAAACCACAACCTTCTCCCATGCAGGTGTGTGAGGACCTTGTCCGCGGTTGCGTCTCGAAGGAAATTACCGCCTTCCCTCTTGGACTTGGAATGGCACTTTCACACCCTTGCTGTGACACAAGAAGTCCTCGCCCAAACTGTCCCTACTCGACAAGAACCCTGAGGTTCCTGCCGTGCTTCAAAGGGAGACCCTTTTTCGCTGCTCTGCGCCTGATGAGGTTCCCTTTCCCTGTTCCGTCGGGAACGGTTTCCCGGTGTTCTCCTCCTATTCCAAAAGTAGGTGCTCCTACCCGGAGTGTGAGGAGTAACATCAGGGATCGGGCCACCTTTCCCCAAGACAGCCAAATGCCCGGTCCACTCCAGATGATCCTGACTGCCCTTCACTGACTCAAATTTCACCGTGAACCTCGACTCCTGACACACTGGCATGTATAATATCCCTGGGTATTATCTCGAGGTCAAGTCACAGATCCCTGTGTCCACTCGATGGGGAGCCTTACACTGCTCCTGCAGCTGTGGAGGTAAGTGGCAGTGCACGTCTCCAGGCGAGACGAGGCCTGACTCCCTTTGTGGGCTCCATGAGAAACCCAAGATTTATGTTAGCATGGGTGAGGATATCTCAGGTACCCGCTTCAGCACCAGACGAGGACTGAGGACTCGTGGATGACTGGGGAGGAATTTCCAAAGTCCCATGGCAACTGCAACGGAGACTGGTCTCTCCTGAGGCCACAGGGATATGTCCATTGGCTCCCCGTCGTAACTCGAGAAACTGTGCCCCAAATCGAGAAAAACCAGAAGCTTCTCCATTGCAAGCGGGGTAAGGCACTTATTTGCTGCGGAAACTCGGGGGAAATGACCCCTTCTCTCTTAGACCTCGAAGGGCTCCTTCACCCCCTTGCTGTGACCCAAGAAGATCTCCGCCACACTCTTCTCAAATCGAGTGGAACCCAATGGACTGATTGCGGTCTAAACGATCCCCGATTGCCCATGCTAAGCTCCAGATGATGGTCCCTTTTCCTGTTCATTAGGGAAAGGTTTCCTGGGGTCTTCCTCGCATCACCAGAGGAGGTGCTCGCACCAGGAATGTCTGCAGGAGCATCAGGAGTTTGGCCACCATTTCCCAAGACCCCCAAATGCCTTGTCCACTACAGATGAACCTGACTGCCCTGCACAGCCTTGTCTGTCAACCCGAGGCTCGATGCCCTTCACACTACCACGTGTGTCAGCCCTGGGTAGTACCTCGAGGTCAAGTCACAGTTCCCTGTGTCCACTCGATGGGGAGCCTTACACCTCTGCTGCAGCTGCAGAGGCCATCAGCAGTGCACGTCTTCAGACGAGACGAGGCCTGACTCCCATTTTGGTGCACCATGGGATCCCCACGATTTATTTCAGCATGGGCGAGGCAAGGTCAAGTACAGGCTTCAGCACCAGATGAGGACTGAGGATGCGGTGATGACTTGGGAGGAATCCCCAAAGGCGCCTGGCAACTGGCACGGAGTCTGGCCTCTCCTGATGCCACAGGGGCTGGCCCATGGGCTCCCTGTCGTAACACGAGTAACCCCGCCACAACTCGAGAAAAACCACAACCTTCTCCCATGCAGGTGTATGAGGACATTTTCCACGGTGGTGTCTCGAGGGAAATCACCCGTTCCCTCTTGGACCTGGAAGGGCTCTTTCCCACCCTTGCCTTTATCCAAGAAGTCCCTGCCCGAATCGTCACCACTCGTCCCCACTCAAGAAGAACACCGAGGTTCCTGCCGGATCTCAAGGGGAGCCCCTTTTCTCTCTGTTCAGCTCCAGATGAGGTTCCCTTTCCCTGTTCCAATGGGAAAGGGTTCCTGGTGTTCCCCTCGCATCCCAAAAGAAGGTGCTCGCACCTTGAGTGTCAGGGGTAACATCAGGGATCGGGCCACCATTCCCCAAGACACCCAAATACCCCGTCAACTCCAGATTACCCTGACTGCCCTGCACTGACTCAACTGTCACCCTGAGTCTCGACTCCTGATCCACTGGCACGTGTGACAGTCCTGGGTAATATCTTGAGATCAAGTCACAGATCCCTGTGTCCACAAGATGGGGAGCCTGACACTGCTGCTGCAGCTGCGGAGGCCATCGGCAGTGCACGGCTTCAGGCGAGACAAGGCCTGACTCCCCTGTGGGGGCACAATGGTATCCCCAAGATTTATGTCAGTGTGGGCGAGGCAAGCTCAAGTACCGGCTTCAGCACCAGACGAGGACTGAGGACCCAGCGTTGACTTGGGAGGAATCCTTAAAGGCGCATGGCAACTGGCACAGAGTCTGGCCTCTCCTGAGGCCACAGGGGCTGGCCCATGGGCTCCCGGTTGTAACACGAGAAACTCCACCGCAACTCGAGAAAAACCACAATCTTCTCCCATGCAGGTATGTTATGACCTTGTCCACGGTGACGTCTCGAGGGAAATCACCCCTTCCCTCTTGGACCTGGAACGGCTCTTTCACATCCTTGCCTTGACCCAAGAAATTCCTGTCCCACTAGTCCCCACTCGAGAAGAACCCCGAGGCTCCTGCCCCGACTCAAGGGGACCCCCTTTTTTCACTGCTCAGCTCCAGATGAGGTTCTCTTTCAATGTTTCATCGGGAAAGTGTTCCAGGTATTCCTCTTCAATCCCAAAGGTATGTGCTCGAACCTTGAGTGTCAGAGGTAACATCAGTTATAGGGCCACCATTGCCCAAGACACCCAAATGCCCCGTTCACTCCAGATGAACCTGACTGCCCTGCACTGACTCAACTGTCACTCCGAGTCTCGACTGCCGACACACTGGCACCTGTGACATCCCTGGGTGTTACCTTGAGGTCAAGTCACAGATCCCTGTGTCCACTCAATGGGGAGCCTTACACTGCTGCTGCAGCTGCGGAGGTAAGTGGCAGTGCAGGTCTCCAGGCGAGACGAGGCCTGACTCCCTTGTGGGGGCTCCATGGGAACCCCAAGATTTACGTCAGCTTGGGCGAGGAAAGCTCAGGTATCTGCTTCAGCACCAGAGGAGGACTGAGGACCCGGCGATGACTTGGGAGGAATTTCCAAAAGTGCATGGCAACTACCACGGAGACTGGCCTCTCCTGAGGCCACAGGACAGGTCCATGGGCTCCCCATCATAAGTCGAGAAACCATGCCCCAAATCGAGAAAAACTGGAAGCTATCCCTTGCAAGAGGGGTGAGGGCCTTGTCCGCTGCGGCATCACAAGGGAAATCACCCCTTCCCTCTTGGACCTCGAAGGGCTCCTTCACCCACTGCTGTGACCCAAGAAAGGCCCTGCCCCACCCTTCTCACCTCAAGAGGAACTCCGAATCACCCATTGGGACTCCAGAGGAGCCCCGTTTGGACCTGGTAAGCTCCAGATGATGGGGCCTTTTCCTGCTCCTTAGGGAAAGGTCTCATGGGGCTTCCCTCGCATTCCAAGAGGAGGTGCTCACACCAGGAAAGTCGGGAGGAACATCAAGGGTTGGTCCACCATTCCCCAAGACCCCCACATGTCCTCTCCACTTCAGATGTCCCTGATTGCCCTGCACTGCTGTGACTGTCACCCCGAGGCTCGATACCCGACACACTGGCACGTGTGACAGCCCTGGGGAGGACCTCGAGGGCAAGCCACAGATCCCTGTGTCCGCTCGACATGGAGCCTGATACTGCTGCTGCAGCTGGTCAGGCCAGTAGCTGTGCACGTGTTCAGGCGAGACGAGACCTGTCTCCTCTGGGGGGACTCAGGGGTACCCCAAGACCTAAGTCCGGACGTCGTGGAAAGTTCAGGCTCTGGCCTCAGGACAAGGCGAGGACTGAGCACCCAGATGCGATTGGGGAGTAAACCACAAAGGGGGCTGTCAACTGGCACGGAGACTGGCCTCTCCTGAGACCACAGGGGCAGGTCCATGGGCGCCCATTCGTATCTCAAGAAACCCCGCCACAACTCGAGAAAAACCAGAAGCTTCTCCCTTGGAAGCAAGCTGAGGCCCATGTCCGCTGCAGCGTCACAAGGGAAATCACCCCTTCCCTCTTGGACCTCGAAGGGCTCCTTCACCCCCTTGCCGTGACCCAAGAAAGGACCTGCCCCACACTTCTCACCTCGAGAGGAACTCCAAGGGACCCATTGCGACTCCAGAGGAGCCCCGTTTGGCCCTGGTAGGCTCCAGATGATGATGCCTTTCCCTGCGCCTTTGGGAAAGGTCTTCTGGGGCTTCCTTCGCATCCCAAGAGGAGGTGCTCACACCAGGAATGTCGGGAGGAGCATCAAGGGTTAGGCCACCATTCCCCAAGACCCCCAAATGCCCTGTCCACTGCAGATGACCCTGACTGCCCTGCACTGCTGTGACTGTCACCCCGAGGTTCAACGCCCGACACACTGGCACGTGTGACAGCCCTGGGTAGGACCTCGAGGGCAAGACACAGACCCATATATCCGCTCGACAAGGAGCCTGAAACTGATACTGCAGCTGGTCAGGCCAATAGCCGTGCACGTGTTTATGCGAGACAAGACCTGTCTCCTCTGTGGGGGACTTAGGGGTACCCCAAGACCTACGTCCGGACGGTGAAGGAAAGCTCAGGCTCTGGGCTGAGCTCAATGCGAGGACTGATCACCCAGAGGCCATTGCGGAGGAATTCCCAGAGGCACCTGGCAACTGGCTCAGAGAGTGGCCTCTCCTGAGGCCACAGGGGGAGGTTTATGGGCTCCCCGTCGTAACGCCAGAAACCCCGCCGCAACTCGAGAAAAACCAGAAGCTTCTGCATTGCAAGCTGGCTGAGGACCTTGTCCACTTCGGCGTCAGGACGGAAATCATCACTTCCCTTTGGACCTCGAAGGGCTCCTTCACCCCCTTGCTGTGACCCAAGAAAGGCCCTGCCCCACCCTTCTCACCTCGAGAGGAAATCCAAGGGACCCATTGCGACTCCAGAGGAGCACCCTTTGGCCCTGGTAAGCTCCAGGTGATGGTGCTTTTTCCTGTTCCTTAGGGAAAGGTCACCTGGAGCTTCCCTCGCATCCGAAGAGGAGGTGCTCACACCATGAAAGTCGCGAGGAACATCAAGGTTTGGGCGACCATTCCCCAAGACCCTCAATTGCCCTGTGCACTGCAGATGACACTGACTGCCCTGCACTGCTGTGACTGTCACCCCGAGGCTCGACGCCCGACACACTGGCACGTGTGACAGCCCTGGGTAGTACCTCGAGGGCAAGCCACAGATCCCTGTGTCCGCTCGAATTGGGGCCTGGCAATGCTGCTGCAGCTTGTCACGCCAGTAGGCGTGCACGTGTCCAGGCGAGACGAGACCTGTCTCCTCTGTGGGGGCCTCAGGGGTACCCCAAGACCTAGCTCAGAACGGTCGAGGAAAGCTCAGGCTCCAGCCTCCTCACAAGTCGGGGACTGAGCACCCTGAGACGATTGGGGAGGAATCCCCAGAGGCGCCTGGCAACTAGCATGGAGACTGTCCTCTCCTGAGGCCACAGGGGCGAGTCCATGTGTCCACATCATAACTCGAGAGGGTTGCGCCACAATGTGGGAAAAACAAAATGATTCTCCCTTGAAAGCAGGGGGTGGACCTTATCCGCTATAGTGTCTCGGGGAAAATCACCCCTTCTCCCTTGGACCTCAAAAGGATCGTCCACCTTCTTGCTGTGACCCAAGAAGATCCCCGACCCATTCATCCCCACTCGAGATGAACAAGGAGCGTCCCACCAAGAATGAAAAGGAGCCCCGATCTCCCCTGCTGAGCTCCAGATGAGGGTCCCTTTTCTGCTCTCTCAGGAAAGGATTTCCAGCACTCCCCTCACATCCCAACAGGAGACCTCACACCAGGACAGTCGGGAGGAGCATCAGCGGTCTTGCCACCATTCCCCAAGACCCCCAAATACCTCGTTCACTCCAGATGAAACTGAGTGCCCTGCACTCCGTTGACTGTCAGGCCGAGGCTCGATGCCTGACACACCAGCACGTGTGTCAGCCCTGGGATTTACCTCGAAGTCAAGACACAGGTCCATGTGTCCACTCGACGGGGAGCCTTACACTGCTGCTGCAGCTCCAGAGGCCAGCGTCAGTGAATGTCTCCAGGCGAGTTGAGGCCTGACGCCTCTGTGGGGGCTCCATGGGTTCCCCAAAATTGATGTCAGCGTGGGCGAAGAAAGCTCAGGTACCGGCTTCAGAACCATATGAGGACTGAGTACACGGCGATGACTGCGCAACAATCCTCAAAGAAGCATGGCAAATGGCAGGGGGTCTAGCCTCTCCTGAGACCACAGGGGCTGGTCCATGGGCTCCCCGTCGTCACTCGAGCAACCCCGCCGCAACTCGAAAGAAACCAAAACCTTCTCCTGTGCAGGTGTGAGAAAACTTTGTCCGCGGTTGCGTCTCTTGGTTAATCACCTCTTCCCTCTTGGACCTGGAACGACTATTTCACACCCTTGCTGTGACCCAAGAAGTCCCCACCCCACCCGTCCCCACTCGAGAAGAACCCTGAAGTTCCTGCCGCGATTCAACGGGAGCCCCTTTTTTCCCTGCACAGCTCCAAATGAGGGTCCCTTTTCCTGTTCCATCAGCAAAGGGTTCCCGGTGTTCCCTCGCATCCCAGGTGATGCTCACACCTCGAGATTCCGGGGTGATATCAGGGAATGGGCCACCATTCCCCAAGACTCCCAAATGCCTCGTCCACTCCAGATGAAGCTGCCTGCCCTGTACTGACTCAACTGTCACACCGAGGCCTGACACCCGACACAATGGCACGTGTGACAGCCCTGGGTAGGACCTCGGTGGCAATCCACAGATCTCTGAATCCACTCGACATGGAGCCTGACACTGCTGCTGCAGCTGCTCAGGCAAGTAGCCGTGCACATGTCCAGGTGAGACGAGGCCTGTCTCCACTGTGGGGGCCTCAGGGGTAGCCCCAGACCTAGCTCAGGATGGTCGGGGAAACTCAGGCTCCGGCCTCCTCACAAGTCGGGGACTGATCACCCTGAAACAATTGGGGAGGAATCCCCAGAGGCACCTGGCAACTGGCATAGAGACTGTCCTCTCCTGAGGCCACAGGGGCGAGTCCCTGTGTCCACATCGTAACTCGCGAGGATCTCGCCACAACGTGGGAAAAACCAAAAGATTCTCCCTTGCAAGCGGGGTGAGGACCTTATCCGCTGTAGTGTCTCGGGGGAAATCACCCCTTCTCCCATGGACCTCAAAAGGATCGGTCACCTTGCTGTAACCCAATATGATCCCTGACCCATCCATCCCCACTCGAGATGAACACGAAGGGTCCCACCAAGAATGAAAAGGAGCCTGATCTCCCCTGCTGAGCTCCAGATGAAGGTCCCTTTACTGCTCTGTCAGGAAAGGATCTCCAGCGCTCCCCTCACATCCCAAAAGGAGATACGCGCACCAGGACAGTTGGGAGGAGCATCGGTGGTCTTGCCACTATTCCCCAAGACCTCCAAATACCTCGTTCACTCCAGATGAAACTGAGTGCCCTGCACTCCATCGACTGTCAGGCCGAGGCTCGATGCCTGACACACCAGCACGTGTGTCAGCCCTGGGATTTACCTCGAAGTCAAGACACAGGTCCATGTGTCCACTCGACGGGGAGCCTTACACTGCCGCTGCAGCTCCAGAGGCTAGCAGCAGTGAATGTCTCCAGGCGAGTCTAGGGCTGACTCCCCTGTGGGGGCTCCATGGGTTCCCCAAAATTGATGTCAGCGTGGGCGAAGAAAGCTCAGGTACCGGCTTCAGAACCATACGAGGACTGAGTACACGGCGATGACTGCGCAACAATCCCCAAAGGGGCATGGCAACTGGCAGGGGGTCTGACCTCTCCTGAGGCCACAGGGGCTGGTCCATGGGCTCCCCGTCCTCACTCGAGCAACCCCGCTGCAACTCAAAACAAACCAAAACCTTCTCCCGTGCAGGTGTGAGAAAATTTTGTCCACGGTTGCATCTTGAGGTAAATCACCCCTTCCCTCTTAGAACTGGAACGGCTATTTCACACCCTTGCTGTGACCCAAGAAGTCCCCACCCCACCCGTCCCCACTCGAGAAGAACCCCGAAATTCCTGCCGCGAATCAAGGGGAGCCCCTTTTTTCCCTGCACAGCTCCAAATGAGGTACCCTTTCCCTGTTCCTTCGGCAAAGGGTTCCCGGTGTCCCCTCGCATCCCAAGAGTAGGTGCTCCCATCTCGAGAGTCGGGGGTGACATCACAGAATGGGCCACCATTCCCCAAGACCCCCAAATGTTTTGTCCACTGCAGATGACCCTGACTGCCCTGCACTGCTTTGACTATCACCCCGAGGCTCGACGCCTGACACACTGGCACCTGTGACAGCCCTGGGTAGGACCTCGAGGGCAAGCCACAGATCACTGTGTCCCTTCGACATGGAGCCTGACACTGCTGCTGCTGCAGCTGATCATTCCAGTAGGCATGCACGTGTCCAGGCGAGACGAGACCTGTCTCCTCTGGGGTGGACTCAGGCTACCCCAAGTTCTAAGTCAGTAGGGTGGAGGAAAGCTCAGGCTCCGGCCTCAGCACAAGGCGAGGACTGAGCACCCACAGAAGATTGGGGAGGAATCCCAGAGGCGCCTGTCAACTGACACGAAGACTGGCCTCTCCTGCGACCACAGGGGCGGGTCCATGGGCTCGCCGTCATAACTCGAGAAACCCCGCCGCAACTCGAGAAAAACCAGAAGCTTATCCCTTGCCAGTGGGCTGAGACCCTTTTCCACTGCGGCATCACGAGGGAAATCACCTTTTCCCTCTTGGACCTCGAAGGGCTCCTTCACCCCCTTGCTTTGACCCAAGAAAGGCCCTCCTTAAAACTTCTCACCTTGAGAGTGATTCCACGGGACCCGATGTGACTCCAGAGGAACCCCGTTTGGCCCTGGTAAGCTCCAGATGATGGGGCCTTTTCCTGCTCCTTAGGGAAATGTCTCCTGGGGCTTCCGTCGCATCCGAAGAGGTGGTGCTCACACCAGGAAAGTCGGGAGGAGCATCAAGGGTTGGGCCACCATTCCCCAAGATCCCCAAATGCCTTGTCCACTGCAGATCACCCTGACTGCCGTGCACCGCTGTGACTGTCACCCCGAGACTCGACGCCCGACACACTGGAACATGTGACAGCCCTGGGTTTGACCACGATGGCAAGCCCCAGATCCTTGTGTCTGCTCAACATGGAGCCTGACACTCCTGCTGCTGCAGCAGGTCAGGCCTATAGTCGTGCACGTGTCCAGGCGAGACGAGACCTGTCTCCTCTGTAGGGACTCAGGGCTACCCCAATCCCTAAGTCAGAACGGTGGAGGAAAGCTCAGGCTCTGGCCTCAGGACATGGCGAGGACTGAGCACTCAGAGATGATTGGGGACGAATCCCCAGAGGGGCCTGGCAACTGGCACGGAGACTGGCCTCTCCTGAGGCCACAGGGGCGGGTCCATGGGCTCCCTGTCGTAACTCGAGAAGCCCTGCCGCAATTTGAGAAAAACCAGAAGCTTCTCCCTTGCCAACAGGCTGAGGCCCTTGTCCGCTGCGGCGTCATGAGAGAAATCACCCCTTCCCTTTTGGACCTCGAAGTGCTCTTTCAGCCCGTTGCTGTGACCTAAAAAAGGCCCTGCCCAACCCTTCTCATCTCGAGAGGGACGCCACGGGACCCATTTCGACTCCAGAGGAGACACGTTTGACCCAGGTAATCTCCAGATGTTGAGGCCTTTTCCTGCTCCTTAGGGAAATGTCCCCTGTGTCTTCCCTTGCATCACACGAGGAGGTGCTCACACCAGTAAAGTGCGGAGGAGCATCAAGGTTTGGGCCACCAATCCCAAAGATCCCCAAGGGCCTTGTCCACTGCAGATGACCCTGACTGCAATGCACTGCTGTGACTGTCACCCCGAGGCTCGACGCCCGACACGCTGGCACGTGTGACAGCCCTGGCTAGGACCTCGAGGGCAAGCCACAGATCCCTGTGTTCGCTTGACATGGAGCCTGACACTGCTGCTGCTGCAGCTGGTCAGGCCAGTAGCCGAGCATGTATCCAGGCGAGACGAGACCTGTCTCCTCTGTGGGGGACTCAGACTACCCCAAGACCTAATTCAGGACGGTGGAGGAAAGCTCAGGCTCCGGCCTCAGCACAAGGCGAGGACAAAATACCCAGAGACGATTGGGGAGGAATCCCCAGAGGCGCTTGGCAACTGGCACGAAAACTGGCCTCTCCTGAGGCCACTGGGACAGGTCCATGAGCACTCGTCGTAACTCGTGAAACGCCGCAGCAACTCGAGAAAAACCAGAAGCTTCTCCCCTGCAGGCGGAATGAGGCCCTTGTCCTCTTCAGCATCTCGGGCGAAATCACCCCTTTCCTCTTGGACCTCGAAAGGCTACTTCACACCCTAGCTCGGACTCGAGAAATCCACCGCCCCTAACATCCCCATTAGATAGAAACATCTAGTGTCCTACCGCGAATTAAGAGGAGCCCCGTTTGCCCCTGTTCAACTCCAGATGAGGGTCCCTTTCCCTGCTTCGTCAGAAAAGGGTTCCAGGCGCTCCCCTCACATCCAAGGAGGAGTCGCTCACACCCTAAGAGCCTGGAGGAGTATCAGGGGTCAGGCCTCAATTCCCCAAGACCTCAAAATGCCTCGTCCACTCCAGATGACACTGACTGCCCTGGACTGCCTCGACTGTCACCCCGAGGCTCGACGCTCGACACACTGGTACGTGTGATAGCGCTGGGGTACCTCAAGGGCAAGCCACTGATCCCTGTGTCTGCTCGTCGGGGAACCTAACACTGGGGAGGCAATCGGCCGTGCACCTCTCCAATTGAGACGAGGCGGGGCTGCCCTGTGGGGTCCTTATGGGAACCCAAAGACCTATTTCAGCAGAGGGGAGGAAAGCTCAGGCTCCGACTTCAGCACCAGACAAGAAGTGAAGACCCGGCAAAGCCTGGGGAGAAATCCCCAGAGGCGCCTGGCAATTGGCTTGGAGACTGGCCTCTCCGGAGGCCACAGGGCCGGGTCCCTGGGGTCCCCATCCTACCTCGAGCAAACCCCGTTGCAACTCGAGAGAAACCAGAAGCTTCTCCTCAGCAGGCAGTGTGAGGCACTTGTAAGCTGCGGCGTCCCAGAGGAAATCACCCCTTCCTTCTAGGACCTCGAATGGATCCTTCACACCCTTGCAGTGACCAAAGAAGTACCCCGTCACACCCGTCCCCTCTAGAGAGGAACCTCGAGGTTCCCGCACTGACTCAAGATGAGCCCCGTTTGGCCTTGCTCAGCTTCAGATGAGGGTCCCTTTCCCTGCTCCGTCGGAACATGTTCCCTGCACTCCCCTCGAATTCCAAGATGAGGCGCTCCCACTAGGAGAGTCGGGTGAAGCTTCAGGTGTTGGGCCACCATTCCCCAAAACACCCAAATGCCTTGTCCACTCCAGATGAACCTGACTGCTCTGCACTGCCTGGACTGTCACCCGAGCCTCGACGCTTGACACACTGACATGTGTGACAGCCCTGGGGTATCTCGAGGGCAAGCCACAGATCGCTGTGTCCTCTCGACGAGAAGCGTGACACTGCTGCTGCAGCCTGGAAGGAAGCGGTTGAGCACGTCTCTAGGGGAGACGAGGGCTGACTCCCCTATCGAGGCTGCAGGGGAACCCCAAGGCCTATGTCAGCTCGGGCGAGGAAAGCTCAGGCTCCGGCCTCAGCACCGGACGAGGACTCAGGACCTGGCGACGACTGGGGAGGAATCCCCAGAGGCGCCTGGGGACTGGTATGGAGTCTGGCCTCTCCTGAGATCACAGAGGCCGGCCCTGGGGTCTTCGTCATAACTCAAGAGGACCTCGTTGCAACCCGAAAAAAAACAGAAGCTTCTCTCCTGCAGGCATTTTGAGGCCCTTGTCTGCTGCGGCATCTCGGGGGAATTCACCCCTTCCCTCTTGGACCTCAAAAAGCTCCTTCACATCCTTGCTCTGTCCCAAGAAGATCACCACCCCACCGGTTCCCAGTCGAGATGAACACCAAGGGTCTCGCCCCGACACAAGAGGATACCTGATTACCCCTGCTTAGCTCCAGACGAGGGCCCCTTTCCCTGTTCTGTAGGGAAAAGATTCACGGCGCTCCCCTTGCATCCCAAGTGGAGGCGATCTCAGTAGGAGTGTCGGGGACAGTATCTCGGCTCCGGCCACCATTCCCTAAGACTCTCCAGTGCGTCGTCCACTCCAGATGAACCTGACTACCTTGCACTGCCTCGACTGTCACCCCGAGGCTCGACGCCCGACACACTGGCACGTGTGACAGCCCTGGGTAGGACCTCGAGGGCAATCCACAGATCTCTGTGTCCGCTCGACATGGAGCCTGACACTGCTGCTGCAGCTGCTCAGGCAAGTAGCCGTGCACGTGTCCAGGCGAGACGAGGCCTGTCTCCTCTGTGGGGGCCTCAGGGGTACCCCAAGACCTAGCTCAGGATGGTCTAGGAAAGCTCAGGCTCCAGCCTCCTCACAAGTCGGGGACTGAGCACCCTGAGACGATTGGGGAGGAATCCCCAGAGGCGCCTGGCAACTAGCATGGAGACTGTCCTCTCCTGAGGCCACAGGGGCGAGTCCCTGTGTCCAAATCTTAACTCGAGAGGATAAAGCCACAACTTGGGAAAAACCAAAAGATTCTCCCTTGCAAGCGGGGTGAGGACCTTATCCACTGTAGTGTCTCGGGGAAAATCACCCCTTCTCCCTTGGACCTCAAAAGGATCGTTCACCTTCTTGCTGTGACCCAAGAAGATCCCCGACCCATCCATCCCCACTCGAGATGAACACGGAGGGTCCCACCAAGAATGAAAAGAAGCCCCGATCTCCCCTGCTGAGCTCCAGATGAGGGTCCCTTTCCTGCTCTGTCAGGAAAGGTTTTCCAGCGTTCCTCTCACATCCCAACAGGAGACACTCGCACAAGTACAGTCTGGAGGAGCATCAGCGGTCTTGCCACCATTCCCCAATACCCCCAAATACCTCGTTCACTCCAGATGAAACTGAGTGCCCTGCACTCTGTCGACTGTCAGGCCGAGGCTCGATGTCTGATACACCAGCACGTGTGTCAGCCCTGGGATTTACCTCAAAGTCAAGACACAGGTCCATGTGTCCACTCGACGGGGAGCCTTACACTGCTGCTGCAGCTCCGGAGGCCAGCGGCAGTGAATGTCTCCAGGCGAGTCGAGGCCTGACTCCCCTGTGGGAGCTCCATGGGTTCCCCAAAATTGATGTCAGCGTGGGCGAAGAAAGCTCAGGTACCAGCTTCAGAACCATACGAGGACTGAGTACACGGCGATGACTCTGCAACAATCCCCAAAGGGGCACGGCAACTGGCAGGGGGTTTGGCCTCTCCTGAGGCTACTGGGGCTGGTCCATGGGCTCCCTGTCATAACTCGAGCAACCCCGCCGCAACTCGAACAAAACCAAAACCTTCTCCTGTGCAAGGGTGAGAAAAATTTGTCCGCGGTTGCGTCTCGAGTTAAATGACCCCTTTCCTGTTGGACCTGGAACGGCTATTTCACACCCTTGCTGTGACCCAAGAAGTCCCCACCACACCCGCCCCACTCGAGAAGAACCCCGACGTTCCTGCCGTGAATCAAGGGGAGCCCCTTTTTTCACTGCACAGCTCCAAATGAGGGTCCCTTTTCCTGTTCCATCGGCAAAGGGTCCCCGGTGTTCCCTCGCATCCCAAGAGTAGGTGCCCGCACCTTGAGAGTCGGGGGTGACATCAGGGAACAGGCCACGATTCCCCAAGACCCCCAAGTGCCTCGTCCACTCCAGATGAAGGTGACTGCCCTGTACTGACTCAACCGTCACACTGAGGCTTGACACCTGACACACTGGCACGTGTGATAGCCCTGCGTAGGACCTCGAGGGCAATCCACAGATCTCTGGGTCTGCTCGACATGGAGCCTGACACTGCTGCTGCAGCTGGTCAGGCTAGTAGCCGTGCACGTGTCCAGGGGAGATGAGGCCTGTCTACTCTGTGGGGGCCTCAGGGGTTCCCCAAAACCTAGGTCAGGATGGTCGAGGAAAGCTCAGGATCCGGCCCCCGCACAAGTCGAGGACTGAGCACCCTGAGACGATTCGGAGGAATCTCCAGAGGCGCCTGGCAACTTGCACGGAGATTGGCCTCTCCTGAGGCCACAGAGGCGAGTCCCTGTGTCCCCATCGTAACTCGAGGGGACCCCGCCACAACTTGAGAAAAACCAAAATATTCTCCCCTTAAAGCGGGCTAAGGACCTTGTCCACTGTGGCGTCTTGGGGTAAATCACCCCTTCTCTCTTGGACCTCAAAAGGGTCGTTCACTTTCTTGCTGTGACCCAAGAAGTTCCCCGCCCCATCCGTCCCCATTTGAGATGAACCCCGAGGGTCCCACCAAGAATGAAAAGGAGCCGCAATCTCCCCTGCTGAGCTCCAGATGAGGGTCACTTTCCTGTTCTGTCGGGAAAGGTTTTCCAGCGCTCCCCTCACATCCCAACAGGAGACACTCATACCAGGA
>SJYG01001401.1:0-15985 GCA_006410535.1 Litocranius walleri
GTACTCCGCCTTATCATGGAGTCGCCCAGACGCGGCTGGCAGGAGGCTGAAGACAAGACCCTCCTAGGTTCGTCCTCCAGGTGGGTCTTCCACGCCTTGCACGTCACAGGGCTTTCTCTGCTGCAGCCGGCTGGGCCCACGGGCAGAAGTCAGCCTGGGGAAGAGTCAGTGTTCCCTGTCCAGGGAGAGTCTGGAGTGGGGGTTCCCAGCTACCCCCAGGAAGGGGCCACAGTGGGTACAGTGGTCCCCTGTGAGACAAGGGAGAGTTGTGAAGCAGGAGTTGGCGGCAGGGGTCTCTCTGCAGTTAAGGCACATGGTTGTAGGAGCTTCCGGACCCATCTGGAAGCTCCTGGGCCTGGTGCTGACGGAGAAAAGGCAAGAGGTCTGGGTGGTACCCCAAGGCATGGCAGTGTCCTCTCTCCCCACACCCCGGCGCTTGGGCTGGAGGACACAAGAGATGTGGCTGCAGGTACTGGCTGCCTTGTCCCCTTCTCCTCCTGCCGTCAATCTTGCCCAGCATCAGGATCTTTCCCAGTGAGTCAGCTCTTCCCATCAGGTGGCCAGAGTATTGGAGCTTCAGCTTCAGCGTCGATCCTTCCAATGAATATTCAGGATTGATTTCCTTTAGGATGGACTGGTTTGATCTCCTTGCAGTCCAAGGGACTCTCAAGAGTCTTCTCCAACACCATAGTTTGAAAATATCAGTGATTCCTAGTGAAGATTAAATGTCATAATGATAATTTCAGTCACTCTAGAAGTGACTAACCTAGACAGCGTATTAAAAAGCAGAGAGATTATGTTGCCAACAAAGGTCTGTCTAGTTAAAGCTGTAGTTTTTCCAGTGGTCATGTATGGATATGAGAGTTAGGCCATAAAGAAAGCTGAGCACCAAAGAATTGTTGCTTTTGAACTGTGATGTTGCGTAAGACTCTTGAGAGTCCCTTGAGCAGCAAGGAGCTCAGTCCTGAGTCTTCATTGGAAGGTCTGATTTTGAAGCTGAAGCTCCAGTACTCTGGCCACCTGATGAGAAGAGCTGACTCATTGGAGGACCCTGATGCTGGGAGGGATTGGGGGCTGGAGGAGAAGGGGGCGACAGAGGATGAGATGGTTGGATGGCACTACCGACTCGATGGACATGAGTTTGAGTAAACTCGGGAGTTGGTGATGGACAGGGAACCTGGCATGCTGCAGTCCATGGGGTCACAAAGAGTCTACAACTGAGTGACTGAACAGAGCTGAGAAGTGACAGATAGCTGAAGGGTGAGATGTCCCTGTCATTATAGAGTTAGGAAGAGTGTCTCTTTGTGGATGTGTTTTCTCCATTGAAGGGCTTACAGACTATGTGTAGAAATCCCCTCTGTGTGGAAGAGAAAAGAATATAACTTAAAAATTCAGTAAATATCAAAGAGCACTGGACTGAGTGGCCTGTACTTTGGGGACCCAGTTCCAGTAGCAGCGTTGAAGACCACACCTGCCTGGTAATTGAGCCCCAAGCTGCAGCCCAGTATAAATAATATTAATCCCCACAGAACTGTCACTCATCAAGTCGATTGCCTAATTACGCACAGATGATCAGCCACTCTGCTTATGTAATTCCTGGGCCTCCCTGATGGCTCAGACTGTAGAAGATACACCTGAAATGCAGGAGACCTGGGTTTGATCCCTGGGTTGGGAATATCCCCTTAGAGAAGGGAATGGCAACCCACTCCAGTATTCTTGCCTGCAGAATCCCATGGACAGAGAAGCCTGGTGGGCTACTGTCCGCGGCGTCCCACAGAGTCAGACACAACTGAGCGGATAAGCCCAGCACATGTGACTCCTGCCAAACTGATTGCACTCTAGGATAAAAATTCGACGCTATATCAAATGAGTCTTTCCCACGGTTTGTTCTTTTGCCTTTCTTGCTATTCTTTGTTTCTTCTTTTAAAAATCTGTTGATTTATTTAATTAATTTATTTGATTGCGCTGATTCTTAGCTGTGGCGTGTGGAATCTGGTTCCTTGACCAGGGATCAAACCCAGGCCCCCTGCACTGGGAGTGCGGAGCCTTAGCCACGGGACCACCAGGGAAGTCCTCCTTGTTATCCATCAGTTGCAGATTGTGATTGAATGGTCACTGTTACAGTTCTGTAGTTGCGCTTTCCGTTCATGTAAAATTAGGTGGCGTGGCGTGGAAACGTATCATGAAAACGTAATCAGGTATTACTTTTCTAAGAAAAGGAAAGGATCTGTACAAAGTCATTTTGGGGGTTTTTGCTTTGCCTTCTGGGTAGTAATGGCCCTTCTCTGATGGCTCAGACAGTAAGGAATCTGCCTGCAACGCAGAAGACGGGGCTTCTATCCCCGGGTCAGGAAGATCCCCTGGAGGAGGGCATGACAACCCACTCCAGTATTCTTGCCCGGAGAATCCCACGGGCAGAGGAGCCTGCCAGGCTACACAGTCCATGGGGCTGTAAAGATTCAGACATGACTGACTCAGCACAGCACCGAGAGCTCTCTGCAAAACTCAGAAAGAAAATTCAGTCCATCAGGCGAGTGGGTCCCTGGGTACCATGACAGGTGTGATTTTCAGAGCCCAAAAGGAGGCATGTTTTCAGCCAGGGCAGGGAGATGGAGTCTAGGTTTGGCTGGGCTCTGGAGGCCACGGGGCTCCCGAGAAGGGAGGGGGCAACCTCTGTGCTGAGGCTGCAGTTGAGGGAACTTCAGACAGAGAGGTGGGACGGTGAGCTGTGTTTTGGGGTACCGACTTAGCAGTTGCAGACCTTGGCAGGTGTCGGGGCAAATGCTTTCCAGGGGGCCGTTTTCCAGGTGAGGGGGAGGGATCTCTGAACCAGCAGTGATTTCCTCTCTAGGGAGCTTGTCAGAAATGCAGAGTATCAGGCCTGCTCACCCCACTGCTGCCGCAGACACTTGGGAGGCCCCCGGGGGGAGCTCCGTGAGGTGCCCTTAAATCCCTTCCAGAGGCTTGTGTTGGTGGTTCAAGTTTGGGAACCTCAGCTGTGTAGTCTGTCTCTGATTTGTTCCTCACGCCTGCTCTGTAGAAGCCCTTTTTACTTTTCAACCTGGTAGAGCTGAGGCAGTCTTGCTTCTCTGGGTCCCCGCTGATGGAAATGGAGGCTTGGGCATCTGTCCATCAGGGTAGCCGTGTTGGTGGATGGTGGAGCAGGAGCTGGCCGGTGCCCCGAGGCTCAGGATTCAAGCTCCAGGACTTGGGGAGCCCTATTGCGAAGTTGGTGAACCCCAAGTCTCTCATCACCCCTGCCGCCTCTCCTGGAACTTAAAACAGGATGAAACGAAAGGTGAGGTATGAAAGCGTGCAATTGGTGTTCAGACGTGTCAGTTCAGTTCAGTCGCTCAGTTGTGTCCTACTCTTTCTGACCCCCATGGACCACAGCACACCAGGCCTCCCTGTCCATCACCAACTCCCCGAGTTTACCCAGACTCATGTCCATCAAGTGGGTGATGCCATCCAACCATCTCATGCTCTGTCATCCCCTTCTCCCGCCTTCAGTGTTTTCCAGCATCAGGGTCTTTTCCAGTGAGTCAGCTCTTTGCATCAGGTGGCCAAAGTAGATGTCAGCTTTTAACTAACACTTACCCGAGCGGTGGTGGGAAGGACTTACTTTGTACATTATGCCCGGCTGTAGCAGTTGGGGCTTTTTAAACAAAACCATGTCCTGTGTATACATATACACAGGTCTGTGTGCGAGGGTAAAGCAATTGGTTACTTCCATTTCAACAGGCAAATAGGAGACCTCAACAGGGGTAGGGTAAAAAAGGTAGAATTCTGTCTGAGTTAGGAAATGGACCCCACTCCCTCCTTGTGTGTTGGGCTGGGTTGTGCAGTTGCTCAGTCGTGTCTGACTCTGTGACCCCTTGGACTGAAATTAGAACTGCAACAGGAATAATCCAGGGTTTAAAAGGTTAAATTAGTATTTAGCTACTTATCATGTATAAAGGTGCTTCTCAAGCACTAATTAATCCATTTAAAACCTCTGTGAGCATCGCTGGACTAGGAGAAAATCATAGTTTTGAAGAGAGAACAGTGAAAATTTCTAGTAGAGCTGTATTTTTCCATAACTCATCTCTAGGCAGAATCTCCTAAATAAGTGTCAGTTCCATTCTGCTTATCTGAACAGTCAGGCTGTTCCGTAGATGTAAAAAATTCGGGTTTGCCTGAAACCCTTAGGAATAACCTAAAGTCTTATCCCATAGTGAAACAAAATCTCAGAATTGAGAAATCAAGGAAGCCCAGAATTATCCTGGATATTTGTACATATTCAGGGTCAGTGATGGACTAGTATAAAGCCAAATACATTGGTTTTAAGTAGAATTGGACCTATTGCTAAGATAATAACCAGTTACATCAGCATGTCTAATTTCATGAAGGTCAATAATTTATTTCTGACTATGGCAGTTTTGTGAGATTTTGGGGTTCTAATTTCATACTTTTTCCATACTGTCACCATGTCACCAGATTGTTGTAGACAGTTACTACGACTAGAACTGTTACATGACCCAACATGCAAACTAGCTCTGGGCAAGGAATGTTGATATTGTAACAATGACCTATTTCTTTAAATAGATTCCTGTTGGCCCCCTGCAGGCAGCAGACGCGCAGGGCAGCGCCTCCCCGCATTGAATTTTTGTTTATGGTAGATTGAATGTACTGTTGAAAACTACTGGGTTCTTTTTTGTGTGCCTGTGCTGTGTGAGTGTGTGTATGCATGCGCATGCTTGGACTTCTTCTCCTATAACTGACAAGCCATATTGAGTGGCCGTAGACCACTGCATTTCCCCTCTGTGAGTCAATACATAGTGCTCTCATGTGTATATTTTTGAGTGTGTGTTTGTGCATTTGCTAATTTTTAATTCTAATCAAGTAAATTTAACTTTTTCTTCTGTAACTAAAATGATTCTTATTTATTTGATGTCACCACAAAGAGTTTTTCAGGGATTTGAAAATGAGAGCATTTTGTATTTGGTGTAGAGCAAAACTAAAAAAAACAACAAGCTATTCATGGAAGGGGCTTTCCTGATAGCTGCAATGGTGAAGAATCTGGCTGCAATGCAGGAGAGCATGGTTCGATTGCTGGGTGGGAGAAAAATCCGCTGGAGAAGGGATAGGCTACCCACTCCAGTGTTCTTGGGGCTTCCCTGGTGGCTCAGACAGTAAAGAATCTGCCAGCAATGTGGGAGACCTGGGTTCGCTTCCCAGGGTTGGGAAAATCTCCTGGAGGAGGGCATGGCAACCCATTCCAGTATTCTTGCCTGGGAAACCCCATGGACAGAGGAGCCTGGTAGTCTACAGTCCACGGGGTGGAAAAGAGTCCCACACAACTGAGCGACTAAACGCAACAATAAGATCACATACTTCACCCAAGATTAACCAAGTGGAAATGACACCAGTCACCGTAGCATGACACTGGGAATCAAGAAATTCACCTTGACCACCACTAATTATTAAAGAAATGCAAATCAACAGTGTAGTGAGGTATCACCCATACTGGTTAGAATGGCCATATTAGAAATGTACAAACAATGCTGGAGAAGGTGTGGAGAAACGGGAACTCTCCTACATGGTTAGTAGGAATGTAAATTGGTGCAGCCATTATGGAGAAGAGTATGAAGGTTCCTTAAAAAACAAAAAGTAGAGCTACCATATGACCCAGCAGTCCCACCCCTGGGCATATATCCAGACAACACTAATTCAAAAAGATACATACATTCCCATGTTCATGACACTAATAGCCAAGCCATGGAGTCAGACAAAATGTCCAGCAGCAGATGAATGAATAAAGAAGTGGTACATATATACAGACAAATTATTACTCAACCATACAAAAAAACACCATCTATATGGATGGGTCTGATCATACTAAGTCAGCAAAAAGTAAGGCAGTGGCAGAAAGACAAATAGTATATACTATCGCTTAGATGTGGAATCAAAAATACAACAGAAATCAACATACCTATGAAAGAAAACAGACTCAGAGATTAGACTTGTGGTTCCCAAGGGGGAGGGGAGGGAAAGATTGGGAGTTTGGAATTTGGAATTAGCAACCATTTATATAAGATGGATAAACCTATACATAGATAGATGGGGAAACAGTGGCAGACTATTTTTCTGGGCTCCCAAATCACTGCAGATGGTGACTGCAGCCATGAAATTAAAAGACGCTTGGAAGATAGTTATGACCAACCTAGAGAGCATATTAAAAAGCAGAGACGTTACTTTGCCAACAAACATCCGTCTAGTCAAGGCTTATGGTTTTTCCAGTAGTCATGCATGGGTGTGAGAGTTGGGCTATAAAGCTGAGCAACAAAGAATTGATGCTTTGGAACTGTGGTGTTGGAGAACTCTTGAGGGTCCCTTGGACTGGAAGGAGATCCAACCAGTCCATTCTAAAGGACATCAGTCCTGGGTGTTCACTGGAAGGACTGATGCTGAAGCTGAGACTCTAATACTTTGGCCACCTCACACAAAGAGTTGGCACACTGGAAAAAACTCTGATGCTGGCAGGGATTGGGGGCTGGAGGAGAAGGGGACGACAGAGGATGAGATGGCTGGATGGCATCACCGACTTTGAGGGACATGGGTCTGGGTGAACTCCGAGGGTTGCGGATGGACAGGGAGGCCTGGCGTGCTGCGATTCATGGGGTCGCAGAGAGTTGGACACGACTGAGCGACTGAAATGAACTGGCCTCGTTTTTGCTGACTTCATCTCCAGTTTTTCTGCTCCTTGCACACCCAGGTCCAGCCACTTTGTCCTGGCTTTTATCTCCAACCCGCCTCACCCTTCTTCACACAGCAGCAGCCACTGGTCCCCGTGACTAATGATCACAAATCCTTCCACCTACTTGTCGAAACATCTCCAGACACAAGTCCCTGAGTTCCTCTGGGGTCCTCCTCCTCCTCGCCCACTCAGCTCCAGCAGCTCACTTTATGTCTCATTCCCCTTTGTCTACACAGCTCCATCTAGTGGTCACCTTCCTGATCACAGGGCCCTGGCCCCCTGTTCCACCTTCCCTCCTCCTTGTGCACACAGCTTCAGCCGCTGCTCCCTGACCTCACCTCCCATCCCCCTTCCTCCCGGTCCACCCTCTGGCTCCCTGACCTACATCTACAATCGCCCCTCCTCCTTTCCACAGTGTTCCAGCCAGTGGTCTCTGCTGCCTTCCCAACATGTCACGTAGCTCCTACCCCAGGGCCTTTGTACGTCGTGCCCCCGCTCCCCGCCCGCAACCCGGTCCCTGACAGACCCGCACACCCCCTCATGCCACTCCAGGTTTCTCTGCCTCATGACCTCATCAGAGCCTTCTCTACAGTCACACTCCTTTTATCTCTGTACGCCTGCACTGGTTTCCTTTTGTGACCGATTACGTGTGCACATGTTTTCTGTAAAGAGCCAGACAGTGACTATTTTAGACTTCAGAGGCCACACGGCCACTACTCAGCATCGCTCACAGTCGAGTAAACATAATGCAATATGTAAAGGCCACGTGGAATACCATAGGTACAGGCCGTATGTAAATGAACGAACTGACTGTCTTTAAATAAAACTTTATTGACAACAGCAGGTTGGGGGGGGAGCGCGCGGGGGCGGGGCTCGGGAGCGCGCGGGGGCGGGGCTCGGGAGCGCGCGGGGGGGCGGGGCTCGGGAGCGCGCGCGGAACGCCGGGTTTCTGACAGTGGGGAGCCGCAGCGACCGTTAGTGGGCGCACTCTCTGACGGCGGCGGCGCGTCAGAGTGTCCCGTCGGTACTGACCTGAGGCGGAAGCAGTGGCGGTGGCGTGGCGGTGGCGTGGCGGTGGCGGCGACAACTACAGAGCCTGTGTGACGACGACGACGGAGCCTGTGTGAGCCAGGACCGGAGCGTGTGTGAGCCAGGACGCGAGCGAGAGTGAGCCGGGACGCGAGCGAGAGTGAGCCGGGACGCGAGCGAGAGTGAGCCGGGACCGAGCTCCGAGGCGCACTCTCCCCCACAGAAATGGCCGACAACACCGTGTCCAACAGTGCTTTGGCGAGTCTTTTTGAGTGTCCGGTGTGCCTTAACCACGCGTTGCCTCCAATTACACAGTGCCGGAACGGCCATCTCATCTGTAGCGACTGTCGCCCGAAGCTCGCGCGTTGTCCAGCTTGCCGGGTCCCGCTGAGAGCCATTCGCAACTTGGCCATGGAGAAGGTGGCCGAGTTAGTACTCTTCCCGTGCAGATACGCCTCTTCTGGATGCGGAGCAACTATGCCACCCACAGAAAAAGCAGCCCACGAGGAGCACTGTGAGTTCAGGCCCTGCTGTTGTCCTTTCCCTGGTACTTCCTGCCAGTGGCAAGGCTCCATGGACGCTGTTGTGCCACATCTGAGGCAGCACTGTACTAGCTCCATGTTAAACTTGGAGGGAGAAGTTGTCATTCTCCATGCAACCAGTGTTAATCTGGCTGGTACCCTTGACTGGGTGATGCTACAATCGTGTTTTGGGTTTCAGTTCATACTGGTTTTGGAGAAACTGGAAGTCCACGATGATCTTCAGAAATTCCTTGCAGTTGTCCAGCTGATAGGAACACGCCAGCAGGCTGAACATTTTACTTATCAACTTGAGCTAAGTGGTAATAATAGGCGGCAATTGATGTGGGAAGCCACGCCTCTATGTATTCATCAGCGAATTGCAACAGCCTTTAGGAACAGTGAATGCCTACTCTTCTACCCTGGAGTTGCGGAACGTTATGCAGAAAATGGTGATTTAAGCATCTTTGTGACTATTTCCATGAGCTGAAATGGTGATCAAACATTTTCTGACAAGTGTTTAAAGCCAATCCATTCAATTTCACAGAGAATAAGGCACCTGTCTTCCTACCAACCAGAAACTGTGGCGAGGTTGAAGCTAGAGACATTAAGCTACATAAGATAAAACGGTGTTAAATACAGGAACTAGTTGCATGTGATAACACGAATAGATTTAAAATAAGCCAACAGTAAACCACTGAAAAATATATGTCTGTTTATACCCGAGATGGGCATCTTTGGAATTAAGAAAGGAACCTTTGAAAACTAATTCTGAATTTTTGTTTATGGTAGATTGAATGTACTGTTCAAAAATAGTGGGTTCTTTTTTGTGTGCCTGTGCTGTTGAAAAATACTGGGTTCTTTTTGGTGTGCCTGTGCTGTGTGAGTGTGTGTGTGCACGCGCATGCTTGGACTTCTTCTCCTATAACTGACAAGCCATATTGAGTGGCCTTGGACCACTGCATTTGCCCTCTGTGAGTCAATGCATAGTGCTCTTGTGTATTTTTGAGTGTGTGTTTGTGCATTTGCTAATTCTTAATTCTAGTTTTTAATTAAATGAATTTGACTTTCTTTTCTGTAAAAGAAACTAAAATGATTCTTATTTATTTGATGTCACCACAAAGAGTGTTTTGTATTTGGTGTAGAGCAAAATTAAAGAAAAAACAACAAGCTACTCATGGAAGGGGCTTTCCTGATAGCTCCAATGGTGAAGAATCTGGCTGCAATGCAGGAGAGCATGGTTCGATTGCTGGGTGGGGGAGAAATCCACTGGAGAAGGGACAGGCTACCCACTCCAGTGTTCTTGGGGCTTCCCTGGTGGCTCAGACAGTAAAGAATCTGCCAGCAATGTGGGAGACCTGGGTTCGCTTCCCAGGGTTGGGAAAATCTCCTGGAGGAGGGCATGGCAACCCATTCCAGTATTCTTGCCTGGGAAACCCCATGGACAGAGGAGCCTGGTAGTCTACAGTCCACGGGGTGGAAAAGAGTCCCACACAACTGAGCGACTAAACGCAACAATAAGATCACATACTTCACCCAAGATTAACCAAGTGGAAATGACACCAGTCACCGTAGCATGACACTGGGAATCAAGAAATTCACCTTGACCACCACTAATTATTAAAGAAATGCAAATCAACAGTGTAGTGAGGTATCACCCATACTGGTTAGAATGGCCATATTAGAAATGTACAAACAATGCTGGAGAAGGTGTGGAGAAACGGGAACTCTCCTACATGGTTAGTAGGAATGTAAATTGGTGCAGCCATTATGGAGAAGAGTATGAAGGTTCCTTAAAAAACGAAAAGTAGAGCTACCATATGACCCAGCAATGCCATCCCCGGGCATATATCCAGACAACACTAACTCAAAAAGATACATACATTCCCATGTTCATAACACTAATAGCCAAGCCATGGAGTCAGACAAAATGTCCAGCAGCAGATGAATGGATAAAGAAGAAGTGGTACATATATACAGAGAAATTATTACTCAACCGTAAAAAAAATGCCATCTGTATGGATGGGTCTGATCATACTAAGTCAGCAAAAAGCAAGGCAGCAGCAGAAAGACAAATAGTATATGATATCACTTAGATGTGGAATCAAAAATACAACAGAAATCAACATACCTACGAAAGAAAACAGACTCAGAGATCAGACTTGTGGTTCCCAAGCGGGAGGGGAGGGAAAGATTGGGAGTTTGGAATTTGGAATTAGCAACCACTTATATATATATAAGATGGATAAACCTATACATAGATAGACGGGGAAACAGGGGAAACAGTGGCAGACTATTTTTCTGGGCTCCCAAATCACTGCAGATGGTGACTGCAGCCATGAAATTGAAAGACACTTGGAAGGAAAGTTATGACCAACCTAGACAGCATATTAAAAAGCAGAGACGTTACTTTGCCAACAAACGTCCGTCTAGTCAAGGCTTATGGTTTTTCCAGTAGCCATGCATGGATGTGAGAGTTGGACGATAAAGAAAGCTGAGCACCAAAGAATTGACGCTTTGGAACTGCGGTGTTGGAGAACTCTTGAGAGTCCCTTGGACGGCAAGGAGATCCAACCAGTCCATCCTA
The DNA here is from genome assembly GCA_006410535.1 of Litocranius walleri. Classification (NCBI taxonomy): domain Eukaryota; kingdom Metazoa; phylum Chordata; class Mammalia; order Artiodactyla; family Bovidae; genus Litocranius; species Litocranius walleri. The sequence goes on from SJYG01001401.1 coordinate 10,871, forward strand.
AAGGACATCAGTCCTGAATACTCACTGTAGGGACTGATGCTGAAGCTGAAACTCCAATACTTTGGCCACCTGATGTGAAGAACTGACTCATTGGGAAAGACCCTGATGCTGGGAAAGACTGAAGGCAGGAGGAAAAGGGGACAGACGATAAGATGGTTGGATGGCATCATCAAATCAACGGACATGAGTTTGGGTAAACTCTGGGAGCTGGTGATGGACAGGGAGGCCTGGCGTGCTGCACTCCATGGGGTCACAAAGACTCGGACATGACTTGAGAGACTGAACTAAACTGAACTGACATATATATATCTATAGGATGGATAAACAAGACGGCCCTACTATGTAGCACAGGGAGCTATACTCAGTATCTTGTAATAAACCATAATGGAAAAGAATACGGAGAAAAAGTATGTGTTTATATATGAGTGAGTCATTTTGTGGTACAGAAGAAATTAACGCAACATTGTACATCAATATATTTCAGTAAAATTAAAAAGAACTTCGCGTTGACCACACGGCGATCTACACACCTTATTCAGACTTCTCCCACCAGCAGGCTGGGTTCTCTTCCTGCCTCGGCCCGGGGAGNGGTTCTTATGACAGAGCGATAGCACAGAGGTCCTGTGGAGAGACCTCCTTAGGACAGAACCCTCTTCCACAAAAGGCTTCACATGCAGGACCAAATGTCAGCATCGCACCCAACACAAATGGTGCATGGTGCAGGGCCAGGCTGGGGGTGGACCCAAGGGCCCCCACCTGCCTCCCGCCAGCACGTTCTCATCCGGATTTCAGCCTCCCTACCTTTTTGACTGACAGGTCGTGGTCCAGGTCACTGCCCGGGTCCTCCTCTGGCTCCTGCTGCCCCCGCAGGTCCTTCATCTTTATCAGCAGCTCCGCTTTGGGGGCCGACGTGCTGTAGTAGGCGGAGTTGGTGGCCAAGGGTGCGGCTGCCAGCACGCTGGTCTCCTCCCGCCTGGGGAACCAAACGGCAGAACGTCCACAGTAGCTCTGATTGTGTGCCCACAGACACACCTGAAACCTGGGCCGGGACCTGCGAACCGTGGGGCAGCTGAAAGGCCATGAGCCAGAAGAGAGGAGACAGCAGAAGCAGGACAGAGTGGGCTTTGCTGGTGGTCCAGTGGCTAAGACTCTGCCTTCCAACGCAGGGGTCAAAAGTTTGATCCCTGAGTTGGGCAGTGAAGACCTCACATGCGAGGAGGTGTGCCAAAACAAAATCAATCAACCAAGCAAACAAAAGTGTGGAAAGGGCAGGTGCTGAGGCCAGAACTAAACAGTGAAGTCGCTCAGTTGTGTCCGACTCTTTGCGACCCTACGGACCGTAGCCCTCCAGGCTCCTCTGTCCATGGGATTTTCCAGGCAAGAATACTGGAGTGGGTGTGCATTCCTTTCTCCAGGGGATCTTCCCAACCCAGGGATCGAACCCAGGTCTCCCCACTGAAAGTGGACTCTTTACCATCTAAGCCACCAGGGAACCTCCTCCCTTGCCCTCCATACAGAATGAATTACAGCAAATCCACCCCGTCAGCGAAACACATAACAAGAGAAGGCCTCTTTTGTAAACACATATCCTCCGTAGCCTGAGCTTTCACTTCTCTGTAACAAGCCTCTGCACCTCAGCACTAGTGACCTTTGGTATTGAACCACTGTTTGGTTTGTTTGTTGGGGCAGGGCGTCATCCTGTGCCCCGTAGATCGACGAGCACCATCCCTGACCTCCACACTCCCAGGGGCAAAAAGTAGAAGCATCTCCTGACATTGCCAAGTATCCCAAGAGCAGACAGCAGAGAAAAAGCCCCATGCGCATTGCGAGAAAAGTGCCTTTTCCCATCTTTGCCCAGCTGACGTCATGGTCCCCAGAATGGACCTTTAACTTGGGGAGGGTGTCAAAACAAACAAAAAAAACAAAGAGCCAAGCACTTATGGACAGAGGATGTACGAGAACAGATAAAAAGATACGTTCCTGGCCCCTTGCCCTGGAAGCCTAAGAGGTTAGAACCGCACACAGGAAAGGACAGGGGAAGAGGTGGGGTGGGGTGGTGTACTCACCTCTCCTCCACAGTCCTGGACGAGGGCACCTTGGGCAACAGCTTCCTTCATTGCTGTACGCCTTCCAGGAGGTGCTCGTCTTTGGGAAAGATAGCTTCCGTGAGGTCCATGGTGGTTCTCATCCTCACACCGGGGTCCAGGATGTCTGCCAGCGACTTACCCTGCCTGCAATCTCGTGGGCCAGCTCCTCCGACTTGAGGTCGGCGGCGGTCCTGTCTTTGGCCTTCACATAGCTGAGAGTGGGAAGGGAGGCCCGGCCTTCATTGGCGGGTGGTGGGGGCCGGGCCGCCAGTGAGGGGGCTGGGGCTCAGCACCCTGGTGGCTGTAGGGGCAGAAGCGTGAGTAGGACAGCTCGGATGTGCTGAGCGTCTTGACCTGGTCCCGCTCAAGGCCCCGGGGCAGCAGAGGCGGCTCGGGGACTCGGCCCAGTGCCTGGTGGCTCTCCTTCTCTGGCTGGCTCTCCAAATGCACTATCTTGATGGGCACCATCTTCACCGTGGTGGTATTGTCCATCACCTGCTCAATTCTGCGAAGATAAGAGTCGTCTGCTGGAGACTTGCCGTGTGCCCAGGCATGGCTCAACGATCAGAACTCAGATGAGCAAATCGGCTCGTCCCATGTTGGGGGGGTGAGGGAACCTCCCAGACAGGGAACCTTAACTCAAAACATGGGCCCATGCAGGTCACAGGTTTCAGGATTGGGGAGACGAAGTCTAGGAGTTCCTGCCCCTAGCACCCCAACTTGGGTCTCTTGACCGTCCTCTGCCTCAACGTGCTCAACTTCAGAAGGAAAATTCCAGAATCACACCCAAGCAGGAAAGCACAGGCAAGACCCTTCTTCACTGCATTCTTTTCCCTCCATGCATAGAAGCCCTCCCAACCTACTAGTGACTTAGTGAAGTGAAAGTCGCTCAGTCGTGTCTGGTGTCTGACTCTTTGAGAACCCACGGACTATACAGTCCATGGAATTCTCCAGGCCAGAATATCAAACTGCATAGCCTTTCCCTTCTCCAGGGGATCTTCCTAACCCAGGGATGGAACCCAGGTCTCCCACATTGCAGGCGGACTCTTTACGAGCTGAGCCACCAGGGAAGCCCTGCCCAGCATGCATTCACATCCCCACCCCAACCCTCGTTTTGTGGGGAAACTTGATTGGGGGAAAACAACAACAAAGCAATAGAAAGAAATCCTCTGCAGCCTGTGATACCCTTTCTGACAAGGCAGATCTTCCAGGTCATTCCTGATCATAACTCCCTCTCCGCTTGAATCCCGTGCAGACTTCCACGTTCAGGAAGTTTGATGAGCTGCTCCCTCTACATGAGGACAAACCACACTGCGGACCAGAACTTACAGCCACCGTTCCTCCCGAGAAGCAGGACCTAAGGGGGTGGAGGGCACCACTTGTTCAGGCTCCAACCAAGTGCGTCTGGACAGTTCTGCCCAGAAGGCCCAGTCCCCAGCAGCACCCAGTCCCGAGAGAGTCCTCAGCCCGCATGCCACCATCTCTCTCTAGTCGCTCAGTGGTATTCAACTCTGCGACCCCGTGGACTGTAGCCCTCCTGGCTCCTCTCTCCCTGGGATTCCTCCAGGTAAGAATACTGGAGTGGGTTGCTGTGCCCTCCTCCAGGGAATCTTCTTGGTCCAGGGATGGAACCTGGGTCTCCTGCATTGCAGGCAGATGTTTTTACTGGCTGAGGGAAGCCCCTGGCATGCCTCCCTAAGTCTGATAAACCACACTGCCCACGGGCAGATTCTCATAACCTGAGATGCCCAAGGTGACTCAGTGACCCTGAAGTGGTCCTCCCAGTCCCTCCTCACAGACACACATTCCAAACTCACAAATGGGCTCCAGGAAAACTCCTGCCAATGCTTTTGTGAGCCGTCAAATCTCAGGCTCATGCCTGCTGCTGGGCATGGTCCCCACCTTGTAGCAAACACACAAACTAACCTCAGAATGTCCAAGATTTCAGAGGAAGCTTCTTCCTTGTGGAACCAGAGTGGATGCATTTTTTTATTCTGAGCGAGTGACTGCTCTCTAAAATTCCCCCCAGTCTGGGAAGGCTGCACTTTCCTGCTCTCTGCATCCCTGCCTTGGACTGGCACGCAACAAGACTACAGGACCCTCTTGTTGAATTGGAGAAGGCGTGTCTCAGGCAGCGCGAGCTGCCCACTTTCTCTGCACGTGGTGGGAGCACCGATTTCTTGTGCACGCGGGCCAGCCCTACCGTGGGCCCTCGTGGCGCAAGCCCCCTTTCCTACTCCCGTGGCGCAGCGCCAGCACCCAGTTTCCTGGGCGCGCGGCTCATGCACCCACGTTCCTGCGCGCTCGGACCATCCCTCCCCCCAGGACTTGTGGCGCGAGTTCCCCCTTTCTGACGGTGCAGCCTCGCAACCTCCTTCTTGACCAAGTGGCGCTGCATGAGCCTCTGCTTCCTGGGCTCATGTCCTGAATCCCCCATTCTGCACTCGCGGGGCACCCTGGGACGGCTGTCGTTCCCCGCACACGAACGGTTTTCCAGTCGAGGGCCATGTTCCCTTAATTCCCAAGAAGGAGGTCCCCACTCGCGGCCCCGCACCCTTCCCTGGGCATGCCGGGGTTCCTACCCTTGGGCCGTGTGCCCTCAATTACACATGGAGCAGTTAAAACCCGTGAGCTGTGTGCTCACGGAGTGGTCTGCTCACAGACAGCACGTCCTCAGCTGGGCATGGAGGGGTCCCCGGTTCTCGATCCTGAGAAAGACTGAGGGCAGGAGAAGGGGACGACAGACGATGAGATTGTTGGTTGGCATCACCCACTCGATGGACATGAGTTTGAGCAAGCTCCGGGAGTTGGTCATGAACAGGAGGCCTAGTGTCCGACTCTTTGTGACCCCATGGACGGTAGCCTACCAGGCTCCGCTGTCCATGGGATTTTCCAGGCAAGAATACTGGGCTGCCATTTCTTTCTCCAGGGGATCTTCCCAAACCAGGGATCTCCTGCATTGCAGACAGACGCTTTGCCATCCTTAACTGAAAGGCTTCCCCCAAATCCCCCGTTCCTGCTTACGCGC
>SJYG01001401.1:18053-44581 GCA_006410535.1 Litocranius walleri
TAATTCGTGTTCTCAATCAAATGACAGACTAACCTGTTGGTACTGGTCTAACCTGGGTATCAATCAAAAGGCAGACATCCCTGGGTGGGGCTGGCTTCATATGTGGTGTCAGTCAAATGGCAGACTACGCTGGGTGGTCCTGGCCTATTCCGTTGTCAGTCAACTGACAGGCTAGCCTGTTGGTCCTAGCCTAATCCATGGTCTCAGTCAAAAGACAGATTAGCCTGGGTGGGCCTGGCCTATCAGTAATGTCAACTGAAATGCAGAGTAGCCTAGGTGGTACTGGCTTAATCCGTGGTTAAGCCACCTGTTATAATCCCTGCTCTCAATCAAATGGCAGATTAGCCTGGTGGACCTGGCCTGATCAGTGGTGTCTGTCAAAATGCAGCATCACCTGAGTAGCCTGGCATAATCCATGGGGCTGATCAAAGGACACACTAGCCTGGGTGAGCCTGTTCTATTCTGTGATCTAAATCAAATGACAGACCAGACTGTTGGTACTGGCCTAAACGTGGTCCAAATCAAGGCAGAATAACCTGGGTGGGCCTGCCTTCTAATCTGTGGTCTCAGTAAAATGACAGACCAGCCTGTTGGTACTGGCCTAATCTGTGCTCTCAGTCAAAACACAGAGTAGCATAGGTGGGCCTGGATTAATCAGTGGTGTTAATAGAAAGGCAGAGTAGCCTGGGTGGACGTGTTCTAAATCGTGGTCTCAATCAAATGACAGACCAGCTGGTTGGTACTGATCTATTCCATGGTCTCAATCAAAAGGCAGAATAGCCTGGGTGGGAAGAGTAGCATAGGTGGGCCTGGATTAATCAGTGGTGTTAATAGAAAGGCAGAGTAGCCTGGGTGTTACTGGCCTAATCTGTGGCCTCAGTCAAATGGCAGACTACCCTGCCTGGGTTTGGCTTGATCAGTGGTGTCTATCAAAATGCAGACTCACCTCAATGAGCCTGGCATAATCCATGGTGCCAATCAAAGGGTAGACTAGCCTGGGTGGGCATGTTCTATTCCATGATCTCAATCAAATGGAAGACCTGGTACTGGCGTAAAACGTGGTCTGAATCAAGGCAGAATAACCTGGGTGGACCTGGGCTAATCAGTGGTATCAGTTGAAATGTAGAGTTGCCTAGGTGTTACTGGCCTAATCAATGGTCTCAATCAAATGGCATACTAGCCTGGTGGGCCTGGCCTGATCAGTGGTGTCTGTCAAAATGCAGAATCACTTGAGTAGCCTGGTATAATCCATGGGGTTAATCAAAGGGCAGACTAGCCTGGGTGGACGTGTTCTAAATCGTGGTCTCAATCAAATGACAGACCAGCTGGTTGGTACTGATCTATTCCATGGTCTCAATCAAAAGGCAGAATAGCCTGGGTGGGCCTGGACTAATCTGTGATCTCATTAAAAAGGCAGACTTGCCTTGGTGGACCTGGCCTGATTGGTGGCTCAGTCATATGGGAGACTAGCCTGGGTGGACATTTGGGGCATGGCCTAATTCATGGTTTCAATTATAGGGCAGACTAGCCTGTTGGTACTAGCCTGTTCAGTCTAAATCATAAGGCAGACTAGCCTGGGTGGGCCTGGCCTAAACTGCACCCAATCAAATCATAGACTAGCCTGGGTGGGAATGGCCTAATCCATGGCTCAGTCAAATCAGAGAAGAGCCTAAGTGGGCCTGGCCTAAGCAGTATACTCAGTCAAATCACAGAATAGCCTGGGTGGGCATAGTGTAATCAGTGGTGTCAATCAAAAAGCAAACTAGTTGAGTGGGCCTATCCTAATCTGTGGTCTCAATCAAAAGGCAGAGTATCTGGGTGGTAGTGGCCTAATCCGTGGTCTCAATCAAATGGTAGACTAGCCTGGGTGGGTCTGGCCTGTTCAGTGGTGTCTGTCAAAATGCAGAGATGCCTGAGTGAGCCTGACATAATCTGTGGTGCTGGTCAAAGGGCAGACTGGCTTGGGTAGGCCTGTTATAATCCCTGCTCTCAGTCAAATGACAGACCAGCCTCTTCGTATTGGGCTAATCAGTGGTCTCAGTCTAAAGGCAGACTACCTGGGTGGACCTTTTATAATCCGTGGACTCAGTCAAATGTCAGACCAGCCAGTTAGTACTGACCTAATCCATGGTCTCATTAAAAAGGCAGACTTGCCTATGTGGGCCTGGCCTAATTGGTGGCTCAGTCAAATGGCAGACTAGCCTTGGTGGACATTGCCTAAGCAGTGCACTCAATCAATTCGCAGACTGTCCTGGGTGTGCATGACCTAATTCATGGTTTCATTCGGAAGGCAGACTGCCTGTTGCTACTGGCCTAATCAGTCTAAATCATAATGCAGACTAGCCTGTGTGGTCCTGTCCTAATCAATAGGATCAGTCGAATGACAGAATAGCCTGGGTGGGCTTGGCATAAGCAGTGCTCTAAATCAAATTGCAGATTAGCCTGGGTGGACCAGTCCTGATCAATGGTATCAGTCTAAATGCAGAGTTGCCTGAATGAGTTTGATTAATCCATGGCTTAGTCAAATGGCAAACTAGCCTGGGTGGCCTGGCCTAATCAGTGGGCTCAGTCAAATGATAGACCAGCTTGTTTATACTGGCCTAATCTGTGGTCTCAATCGAAAGGCAGTCTTGCCTGGGTGGCCCTGGCCTCATATGTGGTTTCAATCAAATGGCAGGCCTGCATGGGTGAACCTAGCCTATTCCATGGTTTCAATTGAAAGGCAGACTAGCCTGAGTGGGCCTTGTGTAAGCACTCCTCCCAGTCAGTAGGCAGACTAGCCTGAGTGGTCCTGGCCTATTCCATGGTCACTCAAATGACAGGCTAGCCTGTTGGTACTGGCCTAATCCATGGTCTCAGCTGAAAAGCAGACTAGCCTGGGTGGCCTAAATTAATCAGTGGTGTAAATCAAAAGACAGAGTAGCCTGTGTGGTCTAGGGCTATTCCATGGTCTCAGTCAAATAGCAGAATAGCCTCTGTGGGCCTGGCCTAATCACTGGTGTCAGTCAAAAGGCAGACTAGCCTGGTGGGCCTGGCCTGATCAGTGGTGTCTGTCAAAAGGCAGAATCACTTGAGTAGCCTGTCATAATACGTGGGCCATTCTAAATCATGGTCTCAATAAAATGGTAGACCAGCCTGTTGGTACTGGCATATTTCATGGTCTCAATCAAAAGCTTGAATAGCCTGGGTGGCCCTGGCATAAGCAGTGCTCTAACTGAAGTGGCAAAATATCCTGGGTGGGCCTGGGCTGATCAGTGCTGTCAGTCAAAATGCAGTCGCCTGAGTGAGCCTGGCATAATCTGTGGGTCAGGCAAATGCAGACTAGCCTGGCTGGGCCTGGCCTAATCCATGGGCTCAGTCAAATGAAGACTAGCCTGTTGATACTGGCCTGATTTATGGTCTCATTCAAAAGGCAGACTTGCCTGGGTAGGCCTGGCCTAATTGGTGTCTCAGTCAAATGGCAGACTAGCCTGGGTGGACATTGCCTAAGCAGTGCTCTTAATCAATTTGCATCTTAACTTGGGGGTGTAGGCTGTGGTTCATGGCCTAATACATGATTCCAATTACAGTACAGGCTAGCCTGTAGGTACTGGCCTAACAGACTAAAGTATAACACAGACCACCCTAGGTGGGCCTGGCCTAATCAGTGCACCGAAAGAAATTATAGACTAGCCTGGGTGGGAATGACCTAATTAATGTCTCAGTCAAATCACAGAAGAGCCTGGGTGGGCCTGGCCTAAGCAGTGCACTCAGTCAAATTGCAGAATAGCCTGGATGGGCATGGCGTAATCAGTGGTGTCAATTGAAAAACAGACTAGCCTGGCTGGGTCTATCCTAATCTGTGGTCTCAATCGAAAGGCAGACTAACCTGGGTGGCCCTGGCCTAATCAGTAGTGTCAAATGAAAGGCAGAGTAGCCTGGGTGTTACTGGGCTTATCCATGGTCTCAATCAAATGACAGACTAGCCTGCATGGGTTTGGCCTGATCAGTGGTGTCTGTCAAAATGCAGAGTCACCTGAATAAGGCTGGCATAATCCGTGGTCCCCATCAAAGGGCAGACTAGCCTGGGAGGTCTGTTCTAGTCTGTGTTCTGTCAAATGACAGACCTACCTGTTGGTACTGGCCTAATCCGTGGTCTCAGTCAAAAGGCAGACTTCCCTGGGTGGGCTTGACTTCATATGTGGTGTCAATCAAATGGCAGACTAGTCTGGGTCAGCCTCGCCTAAGGAGAGAGAACTCCCAATCATTAGGCAGACTAGCCTGGGTGGTCCTAGACTAATCAGTGGTTTCAATCGAAAGGCAGAGTAGCCTGTTGGTACTGGTCTCTGTAATCTCAATCAAAAGGCAGACTAACCTGGGAGGGCCTGGCCTAAGCAGGGCTCTCAATCAAATGGCAGACTAGCCTAGGTGGACATGGCCTAGTCCATATATCACTCAAATGGCAGACTACCTGGGTGAGCATGGCCTAATCCATATTCTCACTCAAATGACAGACTTCCCTGTTAGTACTGGCCTCATCCGTGGTCTCAATTCAAAGGCAGACTAACCTGGGTCTGCCTGGCCTAAGGAGTGCTCTCAAACAAATGGCTGACTAGCCCAGGTGGGCATGGCTAATCCGTGGATCACTCAAATGGCAGACTAATGTGGGTGAGCCTCACCTAATCCATGTTCTTGCTCAAATAACAGACTTGCCTGTTGATACTGGCCTCATCCGTGGTCTCAATTCAAAGGCAGAGTAGCCTGATGGACCTGGCCTAATAAGTAGTGTCAATCTAAAGGCCAACTAGCCTGGGTGGGCCTTCCTAATCAATGCACTCAAATAAATCGCAACTAGCCTGGGTGGGCCTTCCTAATCAATGCACTCAAATAAATCGCAACTAGCCTGGGTGGGCCTTCCTAATCAATGCACTCAAATAAATCGCAACTAGCCTGGGTGGGCCTTCCTAATCAATGCACTCAAATAAATCGCAACTAGCCTGGGTGGGCCTTCCTAATCAATGCACTCAAATAAATCGCAACTAGCCTGGGTGGGCCTTCCTAATCAATGCACTCAAATAAATCGCAACTAGCCTGGGTGGGCCTTCCTAATCAATGCACTCAAATAAATCGCAACTAGCCTGGGTGGGCCTTCCTAATCAATGCACTCAAATAAATCGCAACTAGCCTGGGTGGGCCTTCCTAATCAATGCACTCAAATAAATCGCAACTAGCCTGGGTGGGCCTTCCTAATCAATGCACTCAAATAAATCGCAACTAGCCTGGGTGGCCATGGCTAATCAGTGATGTCAATTGATATGCAGACTAGCCTGGGTGGGCCTAAGCTGCGCTCTCAATCAAATGTCAGACTAGACTGGATGTGTTTGTCCTATTCATTGGTCTCAACCAAATGACAGACTAGCCTGTTGTTACTTCCCGAATCCAGGTTTCAATCAAAATGCAGACTAGCCTGTTGGCTGTGGCCTAAGCAGTGCACTCAATCAAATCACTGACTAGCCTGGGTGAGCATGGCCAAATTAGTTGGGTCATGAGAAATGCAGACTAGCCTGGAGGGGCCTTGCCTAAGCACTGCTCTCGAACAAACAGAAGAGTAGTTTAGGTTTGCCTGGCATAATCCATGGTCTCATTTCAAAGGGAGACTAGCCTGGGTGGATCTGGCTGAATCAGTGGTGTCAGTCAAAATGCAAACTCACCTGTGTGGGCCTGACCTATTCTGTGGTTTTGATCAAAATGCAGACTAGCATGGTGGTCCTGGCCTAAGCAGTGCTCTCAATCAAATGGCAGACTAGCCTGGGTGTGAATGGCCTAATCTATGGGTTCAGTCAAGTGACAGACTCACCTGGGTTGGCCTGGCCTAATCCATGTTCTCAATCAAATGACAGACTATCTTGTTGGTACTGGCCAGATCCGTAGTGTCAATCAAAAGGCAGACTAGCCAGGTAGACCTGGCCTAATCAGTGGTATAAATCAAAAGGCAGACTACCCTGGGTGGCCCTGGACTAAGCAGTGATCTATTTCAAAAGTCAGACTAGCCTGGGTGGTCCTGGCCCTTCTGTGTTCTCAATTTAAAGGCAGCCTAGCCTGGTTGGGCCTGGCCTAATCAGTGGTGTCTGTCAAAATGCCAATATGCCTGTTTGGGCCTGACTTAATCCATGGTGTGCTGGCCTAAGGTGTGTTCTGAATCAAAAGGCAGACTACCCTGGGTGGGACTAGCCTGATCAGTGATGTCAATCAAAAGGCATTCTAGCCTGAGTGGGACTGGCCTAATCAGTGGTGTCAATCAAAATGCAGCCTAGATTGGGTGGGCCTGGCCCAGTAGTGTTCTCAATCAAATTGCAGACTAGCCTGGGTAAGCCTGGCTGAATCCATGTTCTCACTACCTTTTGTTACTGGCTTAATCTGTGGTCTCAATTCAAAGGCAGACTAGCCTCTGTGGTAATAAATGGTGTCAACTGAAAGGCAGACTAGGCTGGGTGGGCCTGCCTAATCAGGGTGTCATCAATCAAAAGGTACACTACCCTGGGTGGTCCTGGCCTATTCCATGGTCTCAGTCAAATGACAGACTAGCCTGTTTTTACTGGCCTAATCAGTGATGTCAACTGAAATGGAACCTAGATTGGGTAGCCATGGCCTAAGCAGTGCACTCAATCAAATCGATGACTAGCCTGGGTGGTCCTGGCCTACTTCATGGTCTCAGTCAAATGAGAGACTAGCCTGTTGTACTGACCTAATCAGTGCTCTGAATCAAAATTCAGACTAGCCTGGGTGGCTGTGGCTTAAGCACTGCATTCAGTCAAATTGCTGACTAACCTGTTTGCTGCTGCTGCTAGGTAGCTTCAGTCGTGTCCAACTTTGTGTGACTCCATAGACGGCAGCCCACCAGGCTCCCCCATTCCTGGGATTCTCCAGGCAAGAATACTGGAGTGGGTTGCCATTTCCTTCTCCAATGCATGAAAGCGAAAAGTGAATATGAAGTCGCTCAGTCATGTCTGACTCCTAGTGACCCCATGGACTGCAGCCTACCAGGCCCCTCTGTCCATGGGGTTTTCCAGGCAAGAGTGCTGGAGTGGGTTGCCATTGCCTTCTTGACTAGCCTTTTTGGGCATTGCCAAATCAGTGGTGTCAATCGAAAGGCAGACCTAGCCTGGCTGGGCCTAGCCTAATCAATGGTATCAGTCAGAAGGCCAACTAGCCTGGGTGTCCTGGCCTAAGTACTGTTCTCAAACAAACAGAAGAGTAGCTTGGGTTTGCCTGGCCTAATCCATGGTAGACTTCAAAGTCTAGCCTGAGTGGGCCTAGCCTGATCAGTGGTTTCAGTCAAAATGCAAAGTTGTGTGTGTGAGCCTGACCTAATTCTTGGTTTCAATCAAAATGCAGACTAACATAGGTGGGCCTGGCCTAAGCAGTGCTCTCAATCAAATGGCAGACTAGCCTGGGTGGGAATGGCCTAATCCATGGGATCAGTCAAATGCCAGACCCACCTGGGTAGGCTTGGCCTAACCTGTGCTCTCAGTCAACTGACAGACTATCATGTGAGTACTGGCCAGATCCATGGTGTCAATCAAAGACAGACTAGCCTCAGAGGGTGTGGCCAAATGAGTCTGGTCAATGAAAAGGAAGACTAGCCTGGGTGAGCCTGGCCTAATCAGTGCTCTTGAAAAAATGTTAGACTTGCCTGGGTGGTCCAGCCTAATCTGTGTTGACAATCAAAAGGCAGACTAGTCTGGGTGGGCCTGGCCGAATGAGTGGTGTAAATCGAAAGGCAGCCTGGCCTAATCAGTTTTCTCAATCAAATATCAGTGTAGCCTGGTTAGTCTTGGCCTATTCCATGGTCTAAGCAAATGACTGACTAGCCTGTTGGTACTGGCCTAAGGTGTGTTCTCAATCAAAGGCAGCCTAGTCTGGTATGGCCTGGCCTAATCAGTGGTGTCTACTGAAAGGCAGACTAGCCTGGGTGGGCCTTGCCTAATCAGTGGTGTCAGTCAAAATGTAAATGCCTGTGTTGGCCTGACCTAATCTGTGGTTTTGATCAAAATTCAGACTAGCCTAGGTGGGCCTGGCCAAGGCAGTGCTCCATATCAAATGCAGACTATCCTGGGTAGGAATGGCTTAATCTGTGGGCTCAACAAATGACAGTCTCACCTAGGGTAGCTTGACCTAATCTGTGGTTTCAATTGAAAGGCAGACCAGCCTTGATGGGTCTGGCCTAAGCATTTCTCTCAATCAAATGTCAGACTAACCTGCGTGGTCCTGGCCTAATCTTGATCACAATTCAAAAGCAGACTAGCCTCAGTGGGCCTGGCCAAATCAGTGGTGTCAATTGCAAAGCCAAAAAGCCTAGGTGGGCCTGATCTAATCAGTGGTGTCAATTGCAAGGCAGACCAGACTGGGTGGGTTTAGCTTAACCAGTGCTCTCAAACATGTGGCAGGCTAACCTGAGTGGTCCTGGTAAGTCCATAGTCTCAATTCAAAGGCAGTCTAGCCTGGGTGGGCCTGGTGTAGTCTGTGGTGTTGAGCAAAATGCAGACCAGCAGGGGTGGACCTGGCCAAATCAGTGTTTTCAGTCAAAATGCTAACACATCTGTGTGGGTCTAACCTAATCTGTGGTGTTGATCAAAATTAAACTACCTGGGTGGGCCTGGCCTAAGCAGTGCTCTCAATCAAATGTCAGACCAGCCTGTGTGGTCCTGGAGTATTCCATAGTCTCAGTCAAATCATAGACTAGCCTGATTTACTGGCCTATTCCGTGATTTCAATCAAAAGCCAGACTATCCTGGGTGGGCCTTGCCTAATCCATGGTCTCAATCGCCTGGGTGTTCCTGGCCTGATCAGTGGTGACAATTGAAAGGCAGACTAGCCTGGGTGGGCCTGGCCAAATCCATGGTCTCAATTCAAAGGCAGACTAGCCTGGGTTGGCCTGGGAAAATCAGTGCTGTCAATCAAAAGGCAGACTAGTCTGGGGGGCCAGGCTTAAGTGGCGCTCTCAATCAAATGTCAGGCTAGCCTAGATGGTTGTGGCCTATTTTATGGGCACAGTCAAATGACAGACACACCTGGATGGACTTGGCCTAATCCATTGTCTCAGTCAAATTATAGACTAGCCTGTTGGCATTTGCCAAATCCATGATCTCAATCTAATGTCAGACTAGTCTGGGTGGGCCTGGCCAAATCTGTAGTGTCAGTAGAAAGGCAGACTAGCCTGGGTGTACCTGGCCTAATCCATCATGTAAGTCAAATGGTAGATGAGCCTGGGTGGGCTTTGCCTAATCAGTGGTGTCATACAAAATGCAGACTAGCCTAGCTGGGCCTGGCCTAAGCATTGCTCTTGATCAAATGGCAGATTTGCCTGATGGGTCCTGACCTAATCCTTGGTGTCAATCTAATGGCAGACTAGCCTGGGTTGGCCTGGCCTAATCAGTGGTGTCAGTCAAAATGCACACTCACCAATGTAGGCCTGACCTAATCCATAGTTTTGTCAAAATTCAGACTAGCCTATGTTGCCTGGCCTAAGCAGTGCTCTCAATCAAATGACAGACTAGCCTGGGTGGTCCTGGCCTAATCTGTGGGCTCATTCAAGTGACAGACTAGCCAGCTGGTAATGGCCTAATGGTCTCAATCAAAAGCCTGACTACCTTGGGTGGGCCTGGCCTAAGTATTCCTCTCAATCAAATGTAGACTATCCTGGTTGGGAATGGCCTAATCAGTGGGCTCAGTCAAATGAGACTCACCTGGGTGGCTTTTGCCTAATCCATGGTGTCAGTCGAAAGGCAGACTAGCCTGAGTGGGCCTGGTGAAATCAGTGGTGTCAACTGAAAGGCCAACTAGCCTGGTGAGCCTGGTCTAATCCATGGTTTCAAATGAAAGGCAGACTAGAATGGGTAGGCCTGGTCTAAGCAGTTCTCTCAGTCAAATATCAGACTAGCCTGGATGGTCCTAGCCTAATCTATGGTCTCATTTCAAAAGCAGACTAGCCTGATGGCCTGGGTATAATCTGTGCTGTCAATCGAAAAGCAGAATAGCATGGGTGAGCCTGATCAAATCAATGCTCTCAGTCAGATGTCAGACTAGCCTGGGTAGGCCTCGCCTAATCTCTAACCTCAGTTCTAAGACAGATTAGCCTGGGTGGGCCTGGGCAAATCATTGGTGTCAATCAAAAGGCAGACTATCCTGGGTGGGCCTGGCTTAATCTGTGGCCTGGTCTAATCCATCTGTCATTCAAATGGGAGACTAGCCTGGGTTGGCAGTCCTACCAGTTGTGTCAGTGAAAATGCAGATTTGCCTGTGTGGGCCTGATCTAATGAATGGTTTCAGTCAAAATGCAGACAAGCGTGAGTGGGCCTGACCTGGTCCGAGGTGTCACTCAAAATGCATTCTAGCATGGGTGGGCCTAACAAAATCAGTGTTGTCAGTCAAAATGCAGACATGCATATGCAGGCCTGACCTAATTCATTCAGTTCAGTTCAGTTCATTCGCTCAGTTGTGTCCGACTCTTTGTGACCCCATGGAATCGCAGCACGCCAGGCCTCCATGTCCATCACCAACTCCTGGAGTTCACTCAAAGTCACATCCATTGAGTCAGTGATGCCATCCAGCCATCTCATCCTCTGTCATCCCCTTCTCCTCCTGTCCCCAATCCCTCCCAGCAGAGTCTTTTCCAATAAGTCAACTCTTCACATGAGGTGGCCAAAGTACGAGAGTTTCAGCTTTAGCATCATTCTTTCCAAGGAAATCCCAGGGCTGCTCTCCTTCAGAATGGACTGGTTGGATCTCCTGGCAAATCCAAGGGACTCTCAAGAGTCTTCTCCAACACCACAGTTCAAAAGCATCAATTCTTGGGCACTTAGCTTTCTTCACAGTCCAACTCTCACATCCATACATGACCACAGGAAAAACCATAGCCTTGACTAGACGGACCTGTCAAAAAGTAATGTCTCTGCTTTTGAATATGCTATCTAGGTTGGTCATAACTTTTCTTCCAAGGAGTAAGTGTCTTTTAATTTCATGGCTGCAGTCACCATCTGCAGTGATTTTAGAGCCCCCCAAAATAAAGTCTGACACTGTTTCCACTGTTTCCCCGTCTATTTCCCATGAAGTGATGGGACTGGATGGCATGATCTTCGTTTTCTGAATGTTGAGCTTTACGCAAACTTTCGCTCTCCACTTTCACTATCATCAAGAGGCTTTTGAGTTCCTCTTCACTTTCTGCCATAAGGGTGGTGACATCTGCTTATCTGAGGTTATTGATATTTCTCCTGGCAATCTTGATTCCAGTTTGTGTTTGTTCCAGTCCAGCATTTCTCATGATGTACTCTGCATATAAGTTAAATAAGCAGGGTGACAATATGCAGCCTTTACGTAGTCCTTTTCCTATTTGGAACCAGTCTGTTGTTCCATGTCCAGTTCTAACTGTTGCTTCCTGACCTGCATACATATTTCTCAAGAGGCAGGTCACGTGATCTGGTATTCCAGTCTCTTTCAGAATTGTCCACAGTTTATTGTGATCCACAAAGTCAAAGGCTTTGGCATAGTCAATAAAGCAGGAATAGATATTTTTTCTGGAACTCTCTAGCTTTTTCCATAATCCGGTGGATGTTGGCAACTTGATCACTGGTTCCTCTGTCTTTTCTAAAACCAGCTTGAACATCTGGAAGTTCACGGTATACGTACTGCTGAAGCCTGACTTGGAGAATTTTGAGCATTACTTTACTAGCATGTGAGATGAGTGCAATTGTATGGTAGTTTGAGCATTCTTTGGCATTATGTCTTTTTGGAATTGGAATGAATACTGACCTTTTCCAGTCCTGTGGTCACTGATGAGTTTTCCAAATTTGCTGGCATGATGAGTGCAGCACTTTCACAGCATCATCTTTCAGGATTTGAAACAGCTCAGCTGGAATTCTATCAGCTCCACTAGCTTTGTTCGTAGTGATGCTTTCCAAGGCCCACTTGACTTCACATTCCAGGATGTCTGGCTCTAGATGAGTGATCACACCATCATGATTATCCGGGTCATGAAGATCATTCTTGTACAGTTCTTCTGTGTATTCTTGCCACCTCTTCTTAATATCTTCTGCTTCTGTTAGGTCCAGACCATTTCTGTCCTTTCTTGAGCCCATCTTTGCCCGAAATTTTCCCTTGGTATCTCTGATTTTCTTGAAGAGATCTCTAGTCTCTAAGGAGAGCTGCAGAGAGCTAAGCTGATGAGAGGAGACCTTAGTTAAGGAAAGCAAATATAAGGAAAGCCAAGATAATGATAGCTCTCCTAAGGAGAGCTGAGCTGAGGAGAGCTGAGCTAAGGAAAAGTAATTAAGGAGAGCTATCACTGCAGATGGTGATTGCAGACTTGAAATTAAAAGATGCTTACCCTTTGGAGCCCACTTCTCTTTACATTCCTGCATGTCTAGCTCTAGGTATGTGATCATACCATTGTGATTTTCTGAGTCATGATATTTTTTGTATAATTCTTCTGTGTATTCTTGCCACCACTTCTGCATATCTCTGAACACTCATGTGCTGAATGTATTTGAGATGGAGGACTAGTTTTAATACTCTGAAGAAACAAACTTGAGAAGTTGACTTCATGAATAATCAAAACTTCCTGGTTATTTAGTTTTCTTACATATCTTTCTTCAGCCCTTTGCCAGAAATATCAGGATCTGCACACATGACATAGGGAAAAACTTCTCTGTAGACTTTCTCAAACAAATAATGGGCTTGTCCAAAGATTTAATCTACACTTACATTGTGTTTGCTAGTTGTCATGGTCTGATTGTTTTACGTTTGTTTGTTTTTGGTTTTTGTTTTTATTTTCCTAAAATTGTGTGCCAATGCCCTAACCCCAGAAGATGATGATATTGTGAAGCAGGCCCTCTGGGATGTCATTATGCCACCACAGAGGAACTCATAGGAAATGAATCCCTACTCTTAAGAAGCTGACCTCAGAGGGTTCACCATGAGCAGCAGCAGCAAGAACTCAAGAGTTTGCAAATCAGAGGAGCATCTTCACCAGAACCCTAACTACCTAGCCCACTTGGCTTCTGTGTCCATGGGATCTCCAGGCAAGAATACTGGAGTGTTTTGTCATTTGCTTCTCCATGGGATCATCCTGACCCGGAAGTCTAGTGTGTGTCTCCTTTGTCTCTTGCATTTGCAGGTGGGTTCCTCATGGCTGAGCTACTGGTTAAATCTGTGATTTGGGATAGCCAGTAGCCATATGTGAATGTTGAATTGAAGTTAACGTATTGTTCAGTTCAATTGTATACACTTCTCTGAATTGACAAGTCTATTCTCTGTTGTTGAGCTGGCCATTCACATTTGTCTATTTGTTTCAGTAATTTCCAGCACTTCATAACAAAGCCATGTAGTTATTCCTGCATAGTGCAATTCACTAAACACACACACACAGGTGTGCACACACACATACACACAGGAAGAAACACAACTATTTTTATAAATTATTTGAAACATGATGTGTGGCTAAAGATAATCTGGTCCTTGACCTTCATATTTTTTCCTTACTTTAGCAGTCTGTTTTCAGGGCCAGGTTTTAAATGATCATTTTCTTTTCCTTTGTTATTTTCTCCTGTGTAGCAGTCTAGAGTACTAAGCTAGATTGATGGCCTGTGATCCAAGGGACTCTCCATAGTTTGAACCCCATTTACCTTTCAGGATAATGACAGATTAGACTAGGATCTCTTTGGAGGAGTTGTTGTTTTTCAGTCACTAAGCCATGTCTATCACCCTGCAGGACCCCCTATCCTTAAATTTTCTCAGACTCATGTCCCTTGAATCCTGTGATACCATCCAACTGTCTCATCTTCTGTTGTCCTCTTCTCTTGCCCTCCTACTTTCCCTGCTTCGGGGTCTTCTTGCAGCTGACACTTTGCATCAGATGGCCAAAGTATTGGAGCTTCAGCAGCAGTCTTTGCACTGAATATTCAGGGTAGACCTCCTGTAGGATTGACTGGTTTGATCTTGCTGTCCAGGGGACTCTTAAGAGTCTTGTCCAGACTACAGTTGAAAAACTTCAGCTCTTCAACGTTCAGCCTTCTTTATGGTCCCAACTTTCAAATCCATATGTAACTACTGGAAGAACTAGAGATTTGATTATACTGACCTTTGTCAGCAAAATGATATCTCTGCCTTTTAACATGCTTGTTGTCATAGCTTTTCTTCCAAGGAGCAGTTCAGTTCAGTTCAGTCATTCAATCGTGTCCCACTCTTTGCGACCTCATGGACTATAGCACCCCAGGCCTCTTTGTCCATCACCAACTCTGGAATTTACACAAACTCATGTCCATTGTGTCTGTGATGCCATCCAACCATCTCATCCTCTGTTGTTCCCTTCTCCTCCTGCCCTCAATCTTCCCCAACATCAGGGTCTTTGCAAATGAGTCAGGTCTGCCCATCAGGTGGCCAGAATGGGAGTTTCAGCTTCAACATCAGTCCTTCCAATGAACACCCAAGACTAGACTCCTTTAGGATGAATGGATGGAACTCCTTGCAGGTCAAGGAACTGTCAAGAATCTTCCCCAGCACCACAGTTCAAAAACATCAATTCTTTGGTGCTCAGCTGTCTTCACAGTCCAACTCTCACATCAATCATGACCCCTGGGAAAACCATAGCCTTGACTAAGGGACCTTTGTTGGCCAAGTAATGTTCTGCTTGTTAATATGCTGTCTAGGTTGGTCATAACTTTCCTTCCAAGGAATAAGCATCTTTTAATTTCACGGCTGCAGTCACCATCTACAGTGATTTTGGAGCTGAAAAAATAAAGTCTGACATGTTTTCATTGTTTCCCATCTATTTCCCATGAAGTGATGGAACCAGATATTTTTAACATGCTGTCTAGGTTGGTTGTAACTTTTCATGCAAGGAACAAATGTCTTTTTATTTCATGGTTACAGTCACCATGTGCAGTGATTTTTGAGCCCCCCAAAATAAAGTCAGCCACTGTTTCCACTGTTCCCCATGTATTTGCCATGAAGTGGCTTGAACATCAGGAAGTTCACAGTTCACATATTGCTGAAGCATGGCTTGGAGAATTTTGAACATTACTAGCATGTGAGACGAGTGCAATTGTGCGGTAGTTTGAGCATTCTTTGGCATTACCTTTTTTTTGAATTGGAATGAAAACTGACCTTTTCCAGTACTGTGGCCACTGCTGAGTTTTCCAAATTTGCTGGCATATTGAATGCAGCACTTTCACAGCATCATCTTTCAGGATTTGAAATAGCTCAACTGGAATTTCATCAACTCCACTAACTTTGTTCGTAGTGATGCTTTCCAAGGCCCACTTGACTTCACATTCCAAGAGGTCTGGCTCTAGATTAGTGATCACATCATCATAATTATCTGGGTCGTGAAGATCATTTTTGTACAGGTCTTCTGTGTATTCTTGCCACCTCTTCTTAATATCTTCTGCTTCTGTTAGGTCCAGACCATTTCTGTCCTTTATCGAGGCCATCTTTGCATGAAATGTTCCCTTGGTATCTCTGATTTTCTTGAAGAGATCTCTAATCTTTCCCATTCTGTTGTTTTCCTCTAATTCTTTGCATTGATCGCTGAAGAAGGCTTTCTTATCTCTTCTTGCTATTCTTTGGAACTCTGCATTCAGATGCTTATATCTTTCCTTTTCTCCTTTGCTTTTTGCCTCTCTTCTTTTCACAGCTATTTGTAAGCGCTTCCCAGACAGGCATTTTGCTTTTTTTTGCATTTCTTTTCCACGGGGATAGTCTTGATCCCTGTCTCCTATACAGTGTCATGAACCTCATTCCATAGTTCATGAGGCACTCTATCTATCAGATCTAGGCCCTTAAATCTATTTCTCACTTCCACTGTATAATCATAAGGGATTTGATTTAGGTCATACCTGAATGGTCTAGCGGTTTTCCCTACTTTCTTCAATTTAAGTCTGAATTTGGTAATAAGGAGTTCATGATCTGAGCCACAGTCAGCTCCTGGTCTTGTTTTTGTTGACTGTATAGAGCTTCTCCATCTTTGGCTGCAAAGAATATAATCAATCTGATTTCGGTGTTGACCATCTGGTGATGTCCATGTGTAGAGTCTTCTCTTGTGTTGTTGGAAGAGGGTGTTTGCTATGACCAGTGCATTTTCTTGGCAAAACTCTATTAGTCTTTGCCCTGCTTCATTCCGCATTCCAAGGCCAAATTTGCCTGTTACTCCAGGTGTTTCTTGACTTCCTACTTTAGCATTCCAGTCCCCTATAATGAAAAGGACATCTTTTTTGGGTGTTAGTTCTAAAAATTCTTGTAGGTCTTCATAAAACCATTCAACTTCCGCTTCTTCAGCATTACTGGTTGGGGCATAGACTTGGATAACTGTGATATTGAATGGTTTGCCTTGGAAACGAACAGAGATCATTCTTGTCGTTTTTGAGACTGCATCCAAGTACTGCATTTTGGACTCTTTTGTTGACCATGATGGCTACTCCATTTCTTCTGAGGGATTCCTGCCCGCAGTAGTAGATATAATGGTCATCTGAGTTAAATTCACCCATTCCAGTCCATTTTAGTTTGCTGATTGCTAGAATGTTGATGTTCACCCTTGCCATTTCTTTTTTGACCACTTCCAATTTGCCTTGATTCATGGACCTCACATTCCAGGTTCCTATGCAATATTGCTCTTTACAGGATCGGATCTTACTTCTATCACCAGTCACATCCACAACTGGGTATTGTTTTTGCTTGGCTCCATCCCTTCATTCTTTCTGGAGTTATTTCTCCACTGATCTCCAGTAGCATATTCGGCACCTAATGACCTGGGGAGTTCCTTTTTGGTATCCTATCATTTTGCCTTTTTATACTGTTCATGGGGTTCTCAAGGCAAGAATACTGAAGTGGCTTGACATTCCCTTCTCCAGTGGACCACATTCTGTCAGCCCTCTCCACCATGACCCGCCCATCTATGGTTGCCCTGCAGGCATGGCTTGGTTTCACTGAGTTAGACAGGGCTGTGGTCTTAGTGTGATTAGATTGACTAGTTTTCTGCGAGTATTGGTTTCAGTGTCTGCCGTCTGATGCCCTGTTGCAACACCTACCATCCTACTTGGGTTTCTCTTACCTTGGGCGTGGGGTATCTCTTCACAGCTGCTCCAGCAAAGCACAGCTGCTGCTCCTTACCTTGGACGAGGGGGTATCTCCTTACCGCCGCCATTCCTGACCTTCAATGTGGGATAGCTCCTCTAGGCCTTCCTGCACCTGCGCAGCCACCACTCCTGGGTTGCTCCTCCTGGGGGCCGGCCCTGGCCTTGGGCTGGGTGGCTTCTCCCAGCCGCCTCCCTTGGCCTCCGGCTTGGGATCAGGGGCAGCTGGAAGCACTATACCTTTGACTAAATGGACCTTTGTTGGCAAAGTAATGTCTCTGCTATTTAATATGCTGTCTAGGTTGGTCTAGATACGTTTTCTTCCAAGGAGCAAGCGTCTTTTAATTTCATGGCTGCAGTCACCATGTGCAGTGATCTTGGAGGCCAGTAAAATAAACTTTCTCACTGTTTCTTTCCATTGTTTCTCCATCTACTTGCCATGAAGTGCTGGAAACAGATCTTAGTTTTCTGCATGTTGTTTTACACCAACTTTTGGAGACATAATTAAATTAGACATAGTTAAAATTAAATGACAGATAATTAAGCTTAAAAGCTTTTTCACAGCAAAGGTACATGAGAAAATGGAAGACAATCTAGTTGAATGAGAAAATATGTGAAAATAATATAACTAGTAGGTTTATTGTCTCATCTAGGCTTCCCTGGGGACTCAGACTATAGATGAACTAATGTTTTCATTTTAAGGCATTGAAAAACTTTCTCTGTCAATTTAGATCTCCTCCTCTCTCCCTAATGTGCAGTGTGCACCTGCAATGCACATTAATCAAAGTTCCTGAAAGGTGGAAACTGCCTGCTCAATTATAAGGATCTTTTCTTTTCCTTTCTTCTGACATTATCAATTACCAACTTCTAAAAAGAATGGAATTATTTTCCAACTCTGTAGTGGGTAACTGTGACTTTCTGCTTGTTTTGTGTGTTCCTAGCTGGACCATGTATCCTCCTTGGTGAAGCTTATGTAAAATATCTGTATGTTATTTGATGTATATTTGCTTTTCCTCCAAATGAATATGATTATCTTTTTAACTTCAAAGAGGTGAAACAGTCCTCAGAGTTTTCTGAGAATCTGTCTCTCAGGTTATATATCTCAGTTTGGCTCAAATAGAATTCTATATTCTCTTCTAAATTTGATTTTTTTTTTTTGCCCTTTGTTGTTATCTAACATGTTCTTTCTTTTTCCTTTACTTCATTATTATTTTTTTAAAAAATTATAGCTGAAGTACAGTATGATTTCTTATAGGTGATTCACAATTTTTAAAGCTTAATTTGCATTTATAGTTATTATAAACTATTTGGAGAAAGAGTGGAAACAGTGTCAGAGCACTTGACCTGCCTCTTAAGAAACCTATATTCAGGTCAGGAAGCAAAAGTTAGAAATGGACATGGAACAACACTGTTTTCAAATAGGAAAAGGAGTACATCAAGGCTGTATATTGTCACCCTGCTTATTTAACTTCTGTGCAGAGCACATCATGAGAAACGCTGGGCTGGAAGAAACACAAGCTGGAATCAAGATTGCCAGGAGAAATATCAATAACCTCAGATATGCAGATGACACCACTCTTATGGCAGAAAGTGAAGAGGAACTAAATAGCCTCTTGGTGAAAGTGAAAGACGAGAGTGAAAAATTTGGCTTAAAGCACAACATTCAGAAAACTAAGATCGTGGCATCTGGTCTCATCATTTCATGGGAAATAGATGGGGAGACAGTGGCTGACTTTATTTTTCTGGGCTGCAAAATCACTGCAGATGGTGAATGCAGCCATGAAATTAAAAGACGCTTACTCCTTAGAAGAAAAGTTATGACCAACCTAGACAGCATATTCAAAAGCAGAGAGGTTACATTGCAAACAAAGTTCCATCTAGTCAAGGCTATGGTTTTTTCAGTGGTCATGTACGGATGTGAGAGGTAGACTGTGAAGAAGGCTGAGCACCAAAGAATTGATGCTTTTGAACTGTGGTATTGGAGAAGACTCTTGAGAGTCCCTTGGACTGCAAGGAGATCTCACCAGTCCATTCTAAAGGAGATCAGTCCTGAGTGTTCACTGGAAGGACTGATGCTAAAGCTGAAACTCCAATACTTTAACCCCCTCGTGCAGAGTTGACTCATTGGAAAAGACCCTGATGATGGTAGGGATTGGGGGTGAGAGGAGAAGGGGACGACAGAGGATGAGATGGCTGGATGGCATCACTGACTCGATGGACATGAGTCTGAATGAAATCCAGGAGATGGTGATGGACAGGGATGGCTGGTGTGCTGCAGTTCATGGGGTCACAAAGACTTGGACGCAACTGAGCGACTGAACTGAGGTGAACTGATTTGAGTATATAACCTGTGGTGTACCATATATCCTTGTAAATAAGTTCACCTCACATCAGCCAGAATGGCCATTATCAAAAAGTCTACAAAAAAAAAATGCTGGAGAGGGTGTGGAGAAAAGGGAACCCTCTTCCACTTTTGGGGAAAATGTAAATTAATATAGCCAGAAAGGAAGATGGTATGGAGAGTCCTTTATAAACTAAGAATAAAACCACCATATGACCCAGCAGTCCCACTCCTAGGCATATATCCTGAGGAAACCAAAGCTGAAAAATACACATGTACTGCAGTGCTCACTACAGCAACTATTTACAATAGCCAGCACATGGAAGCAACGTGGATGTCAATCAACAGATGAATAGATAAAGAAGTTGTGGTACATATACACAATGGGATATTACTCATCCATAAAAACGATGAATTTGAGTCAGTCCTGATGAGGTGGATGAACCTAGAGCCTATTATACTGACTGAAGTAAGTCATAAAGAGAAAGAGAAATATCGTATACTAACACATATATATGGAATCTAGAAAGATGGTCCTGATAAATTTATTTACAGGAGAAAGAGACATAGAAAACAAACTTATGGATACAGGAAGAGGGGAGGAGAGGGTGAGATGTATGGAAACAAACTTACATTACTAGATACCTGTATGTCTCAGGGAGCTCACAAAGGGACTCTGTATCAATCTAGAGTAATGGGATGAAGACGCAGGATGGGAGGGGAATTGAAGGAGGGGCTATATGTGCATCTACAGTTAATTCATGTTGATGTTTTAGGAAAAAGAAAACAGCAAAATTCTGTACAACAATTATCCTTCAAATAAAAAATAAAATACTAGAAAAAAAAAGGCAAAGCACCTAGAACCAAGTATCAAAAATTTAAAAGCAGAGACATTATGTTGCTGACAAAGGTCCGTATAGTCAACACTATTGTTTTTCCAGTTGTCACAAATAGATGTGAGGGTGGGATCATAAAGAAGGCTGAGCAGTAAAGAATTGATACTTTTGAACTATGGTGTTGGGGAAGACTCTTGAGAATCCCTTAGACTGCAAGGAGATCAGTCAATCCTAAAGGAAATCCATCCTGAATATTCATTGGAAGGACTGATGCTGAAACTGAAACTTCAATACTTTGGCCACTAGATGAGAAGAGTCAACTCACTGGAAAATACACTGAGGCTGGGAAAAACTGAATGCAGGAGAAGGGAATGACAGAGAATGAAATGGCTGGATGGCATCACCAACTCCTTCATATGAGTTTGAGCAATCTCTGGGATATGGTGAAATACAGGAAAGCCTGTAATGCTGTAGTCCATGGGGTTGCAAAGAGTTATACATGACTGAGGGACCAAACAACAAAGCGTATAGCATAAGGAAAAACATTCAGTATTCTGGGATAAACCATAATGGAAAAGAATATTTAATATGTGTATATGTATATATTTGAGTAACTGATGTACAACTTAAATTAACACTATTGATCAACTATACTTCAACAAAAAAATTTACTGTATATACATGTAGCTAATTTTACATGTAATAGTTGATACTTCTTAATTCTCTACACTTATATGCCCCCTCTTTACAACCCTATCCCCATTGCTGGCCACTAGTTTGTTCTTAATATCTGTAAGTCTCTTTTTGTTAAGTTCACTAATTTATTTTTTAGATTCTACATATAAGTGATATTATACAGTATTTTCCTTTTTCTGACTTAATTCACTTAGCCTAATGCCCTCCAGTCCCATCACTTTATAGCAAATAGATGGGGAAACAGTGATAACAGTGGCTGACTTTATTTTGAGGGGCTCCAAAATCACTGCAGATGGTGCCTGCAGCCATGAAATTAAAAGAAGTTTACTCCTTGGAATAAAAGTTATGACTAACCTAGATAGCATATTCAAAAGCAGAGACATTACTTTGCCAACAAAGGTCCATCTAGTCAAGACTATGCTTTTTCCAGTAGTCATGTACAGATGTTAGAGTTGGACTGTGAAGAAACCTGAGCACCAAGGAATTAATACTTTTGAACTGTGGTGTTGGAGAAGACTCTTGAGAGTCCCTTGGATCGCAAGGAGATCCAGCCAGTCCATCCTAAAGGAGATAAGTCCAGAGTGTTCACTAGAAGGACTGATGCTATAGTTGAAACTCCAATACTTTGGCCACCTGATACAAAGAGCTTACTCATTAGAAAAGACCCTGATGCTGGGAAAGATTGAAGGCAGAAGGAGAAGGGGATGACAGAGGATAAGATGGTTAGATGGCATCACCAATTTGATGGACATGGGTTTGAGTAAACTCCAGGAGTTGGTGATGAACAAAAGGCCTGGCGTGCTGCAGTTCATGGAGTCATAGACAGTTGGACGACTGAGTGACTGAACTGAATGGAACTTAATGGCATCCAAATCCATCCATCTTCCTGTGAATGGCAAAATTTTATTTATGTAGATGAATATCATTTCATCATATGCCTCATCTTTTTATTCGTTATCTATCAATAGAAACTTAGATTTCTTTAATATCTTAGATATTGTGAATAGTACTCCTGTGAACTTTAGGTGCAGGTGAGCCTCTTGATCGGAGATGGGAATGGCAACCCACTCCAGTACTCTTGCCTGGAAAATCTCATGGAGGGAGGAGCCTGGTAAGTTGCAGTCCATGGGGTTGCTAAGAGTCGGACATGACTGAACGAATTCCCTTTCACTATTCACTTTCATGCACTGGAGAAGGAAATGGCAACCCACTTCAGTGTTCTTGCCTGGAGAATCCCAGGAATGGAGAGCCTGGTGGGCTGCTGTCTGTGGGGTCATACAGAGTCAGACATGACTGAAGCGACAGCAGCATCAGCTGAAGAGCCTCTTGATAAGGAGAGTTGAAGGAGGACTCTTGAAAGAGAATTTAAAAACTGGCTTAATGTTCAGTACTCAAAAAACTAAGATGATGGTATGTGGTCCCATCACTTCATGGCAAAGAGAGGACGGTGAAAGTGGAAGCGGTAACACATTTTATTTTTCTGGGCCCCAAAATCATTGTGAATGTTGATTGCAGCCATTTTAAATTAAAAGATGCTTGCTCCTGTGACAAAACTAGACACCATATTAAAAAACAGACACATCACTTTGCCAACAAATGCCTATATATTCAAAGCTATAGCTTTTCCAGTAATCATATATGGATGTGAGAAGCACAAAGGAGTCTCAGCTCTGAAGAACTGATGCTTTCAAATTGTGATTCTGCAGCAGTCTCTTGAGAATCCTTTGGACTCAAATGAGTTCAAGACAATCAATCCTAAGTATCCTGAATGTCAGTTGGAAGGACTGATGTTGAGGCTGAAGTCCAACAATGGCCACTTGATGTGTAGAGCTGCCTCACTGGAAAAACTGTGATGCTGGAAAAGAGTGAGAGCAAAAAGAGAAAGTAATGACCAAGGATGAGACAATTATGTAGCATCCACTTACTCAGTGGACATGAAGTTGAACAAACTCTGGGAGTTAGTTAGTGAAGGACAGCGAGGCCTGGTGCACTGCATCTCATGGTGTTGCAAAAAATCAGACGTGACTTGGTGACTGAACAGCACAATGATATTTACAAAACAGTGTGCTCTTTTTTTTCGGAGCAGGCAATGGCACCCCACTCCAGTACTCTTGCCTGGAGAATCCCATGGACAGAGGAGCCTGGTAGGCTGCAGTCCATGGGGTTGGTAGAGTTGCACACGACTGAGTAACTTCAGTTTCACTTTTCACTTTCATGCATTGGAGAAGGAAATGGCAACCCACTCCAGTGTTCTTGCCTGGAAAATCCCAAGGACTGTGGAGCCTGGTCGACTGCTGTCTATGGGGTTGCACAGAGTAGGACATGACTGAAGCGACTTAGCAGTGCTCTTTTTTCCCAATTATTTCACCAAAAAAAAATTAGATATAATGTTAAATTTTATTATTTCAGCCCTGAAAAAAAATAATCATCTAAGGCTTATAGAGAAATTAAGACTAGTAAAATTTGTCTTCGCTCTTGTAATCAGCAGGTAGGAAAGCTAAGTTCTTACCTGTAGAAAACTGCTTCCTTATTGATAACTGAGGAAATCAACATTTCTTGCTACAAACAATTATTACGAATTTATTATAAATTGATAAATTCTTAAGTATTACAGGATAAATTTTTCCAAAGCAGCTGACATTTTTATAAGTTTTTGAGCTTTATTTTTATAGTTTTTACATTATTCATTAAAATTTGACAGCAGAATGATGTATATATCTGGAATGGGATAAAAGTTAATTTAATGCCAGAAGACAAACCTCTACATAACTTTTTATTCATTATAGCATAAGATATACATTGTAGAAACACATTTTCAGTAATAAAACTGTCATTATCAGTGTGAAAGTTACAAATAACATGTTTTAATTAAAAAATCTTTTTCTACAGCATGCTTTTCTTATGCAACAAAATAAAACAGTAAGGAGATACCTGATGAGAAGAAATGATTTTTAGTTGAAAACTTCCAAACTCAACAGTATGATTTTACAACAAAAAATTTCTTAGGAAAGCATTTCATTAGATTTTGGTTCAGTTCAGTTCAGTTACTCAGTCGTGTCTGACTCTTTGCAACCCCATGAACCGCAACACGCCAGGCCTCCCTGTCCATCACCAGCTCCCGGAGTCCACCCAAACCCATGTTCATTGAGTCGGTGATGCCATCCAACGATCTCATCCTCTGTCATCCCCTTCTCCTCCCTGCCCAGAATCAAGGTCTTTTCAGATGATTCAGCTCTCTGCATCAAGTGGCCAAAGTATTGGAGTTTCAGTCTCAACATCAGTCCTTCCAATGAACACCCAGGACTGATCTCCTTTAGGATAGACTAGTTGGATCTCCCTGCAGTCCAAGAGACTCTCAAGAGTCTTCTCCTTGGGTATAACTAAAAACATATTTTTTTCCAATCACAAATAATTGCCTATAAATTGACCCAGAATTAGGTTGATTATATTCTTTGCAGCCAAAGATGGAGAAGCTCTATATAGTCAGCAAAAACAAGACTGAGAGCTGACTGTAGCATAGATCATAAATTGAAGAAAGTAGGGGAAACGTCTAGACCATTCAGGTATGAGCTAGATCAAATCCCTTATGATTATACAGTGAAAGTGGGAAACAGATTCAAGGGACTAGACTTATAGAGTGCCTGATAAATTATGGATGGAGGTTTGTGATACTGTACAGGAGACAGGGATCAAGACCATCCCCAGGTAAAAGAACTGCAAAAAATCAAAATGGCTGTCCGAGGAGGCCTTACAAATAGCTGTGAAAAGAACAGAAGTGAGAAACAAAGGAGAAAAGGAAATATATACCCATCTGAATGCAGAGTTCCAAAGAATACCAAGGAGAGATATGAAAACCTTCTTCAGTGATCAGAACAAAGAAATAGAGGAAAACAAGAGAATGGGAAAGACTGGAGATCTCTTCAAAAAAAAAAAAATGGAGATACCAATGGAATATTTCATGCAAAGATGGGCTCAGTAAAGAACAGAAATGGTATGGACCTAATAGAAGCAGAAGATATTAAGAAGAGGTGGCAAAAATATACAGAAGATCAGTACAAAAAAGATCTTTGTGACCCAGATAATCACGATGGTATGATCACTCACCTAGAGCCAGACATCCTGGAATGTAAAGTCAAGTGGGCCTTAGGAAGCATCACTACAAACAAGCCTAGTGGAGGTGATGGAATTCCAGTTGAGGTATTTCAAATCCTCAAAGGCAGAACTGTGAAAATACTGCAATCAATATACCAGCAAACCTGAAATAACTCAGCTATTGGCACAGGACTGGAAGTGGTCAATTGTCATTCCAATCCCAAAGAAAGACAAGGCCAAAGAATGTTCAGTTGCACTCAATTGCACTCATCTTACATATGAGTAAAGTAATGCTCAAAATTCTCCAAGCCAGGCTTCAGCAATATGTGAACAGTGAATTTCCAGATGACCAAGCTGGATTTAGAAAAGGCAGAGGAACCAGAGATCAAATTGCCAACATCCACTAGATGATTGAAAAAAGCAAGAGAGTTCCAGAAAAACATCTATTTCTGCTTTATTGACTATACCAAAGCCTTGACTGTGTGGATCACAATAAACTGAGAAAATCCTGAAAGAGATGGGAATACCAGACCACCTGACCTGCCTCTTGAGAAACCTGTATGCAGGTCAGGAAGCAACAATTAGAACTGAACATGGAACAACAGACTGGTTCCAAACAGGAAAAAGACTACATCAAGGCTGTATATTGTTATTCTGCTTATTTAACTTCTATGCAGAGTACATCATGAGAAACGCTGGGCTCGAAGAAGCACAAGCTGGAATCAAGATTGCCAAGAGAAAGATAAATAAACTCAGTTTTGCTGATGACACCACCCTTATAGCAGAAAGCAAACAGTAGGAGATGACCGAGTGACTGAACTGCACTGACTGAAGAAACACACGGAAATGTGCTCAACATCACTCATAACCAGAGAAATGTAATCAAAACCACAATTAGCTACCACCTCACACTGGTTGCCATCAAAAAGTCTACAAATAGTAAATGCTGGAGAGGGCATGGAGGAAAGGGACTCTTCTTACACTGTTGATGGGAATGCAAACAATTACAGTGTGGATAGTCCTTTGAAAACTGGAAATAGAACTGCCAAATGACCCAGCAATCCCACTGCTGGGCATAAAAACTGAGGAAACCAGAAAGACACACATGTAACCCCTATGTTCATTGCAGCACTGTTTTCAATAGCTAGGACATGGAAGGAACATACATGTTCATCAGCAGATTCATGGATAAGGCAGTTGTGGTACATATACACAATGAAATATTGCTCAGGTATAAAAAAGAACGCATTTGAATCAATTCTAATGAGGTGGGTGAAACTAGAGCCTATTATGCAGAGTGAAGTAAGTCAGAAAGAGAGACACGAATACAGTATATTAATGCATATATATGGAATTTAGAATGATAGTAATGATGACCCTATATGCAAGATAGCAAAAGAGACACAGATGTAACAGACTGTTGGACTCTGTGGGAGAGGGTGAGGGTGGGATGATTTGGGA
>SJYG01001401.1:144765-157285 GCA_006410535.1 Litocranius walleri
GGGAACAATTAGAGATATGATGCAGCAATACAATTTAAAGGTTAGGAACTTATGTCTTTATCATAAAATTACAAAGATATTTTAAAGTACACTGGGTCTTTTAGTAAACAAACATAATTTGGCAACATAAATTAGCCAGAGTGGCATTGACTGTAACAGGCAGAATTGCATCCCCTCTTCCCCAAATTTGTATGATGAAGCCATAACCCTGATACCTAAGAATGTAGATAGGGAGATAGGGTTTTAAAGACATAATTATGTTAAAATCCGACAATCACACTGGGCTCTAATCCAGTCAGACTGCTGTCCTTGTAAAAAGACAGATTTAGTGCCTCCCTGATAGCTCAGTGTTATAAAAAGACAGAATTTGGACCTCCCTGATAGTTCAGTGGAATTTGGACCTCCCTGATAGTTCAGTGTTCAAGAGTCCACCTGCCAATGCAGGAGATGTTGGTTCCATCCCTGAGTTGGGAAGATCCCTGGAACAAGGGCATGACAACTCACTCTAGTGTTCTTGCCTGGAGAATCCCATAGACAGAGAAGCCTGGCGGGCTACAGCCCATGGGGTCTCAAAGAGTTGGACATCACTAAGAAATTAACACTTTCACTTTTCACTGGACACAGAGAGACCAAGTACATGTGTGTAGAGACTTTTAGGCTCACTTGTTCAGTCGTCCTGTGGGGAGGAAGGGACACTGGAAACAAATAACACTGGCATGTGCTCGCAGTGTCTTGGCCACACTGGGTTTGCCCCTGCCCATGGCATGTGTGCTTTCCCTGTCTACACTGCTTAGGCTCTAGGTTGTTGTGCCTGGGAAATATCTGAGGCTGGACCTGGGTTGTATGGAATTCCCAGGTGTAAGCCACTCAGGTTCAGGTACTAGGGTACTCCACAAAGGCACAGACTCAGTTGGGCCTGTGTTTTGTGCCCTTTCCAGGTCCCAGCAGCTCAGGTGACCAGGTGTTTGAGGAGGGTGGACTCTGCAACTTATCACCTCCCTGGTCCCTGCCCCTCAGTTTTCTGGGTGTACAACTGGCACACCTTATCAGTTATGCCATGTGTCTCTTCTGGGGAGCTGATCTTTGGCTGCAACCCTCTCAGCGGATGTCGACCATCCCGAATTTCAAGAAGTCTTGATTAGCAACAAAGCCTGCTTGCAGTTTGGTAGATGATGCCTCTCTGGGGCCACAATTTTCTCCTTCCTTCTCTGGTTGCCCTTGCTTGCCTGTCTCAGGCGGGGGATGGGCTAATCCGCAGCCAGCTACCTTTGCTCAGTCAGTCCTTTGTTCTGTGACATGCTTAGAGGTGTCTTATGTTAGGGTTTTTCTTTTCTTTTTTTTTTTTAAATACTTTATTCTACATTACAATATTGTATTTGTTTTGCCATACATTGACATGAATCAGCCACAGGTGTACACGATCTCCCAATGCCGAAGCCCCCTCCCATCTCCCACCCCATATCATCTCCCTGGATCATCCCATGCACCAGCCCCAAGCGTCCTGTATCCTGTATTGAACATAGACTGGCGCTTCATTTCTTACATGATATTATACATGTTTCAATGCCATTCTCCCAAATCATCCCACCCTCTCTCTCTCCCTCAGAGTCCAAAAGTCCGTTCTATATCTCTGTGTTTCTTTTGTTGTCTCACATAGAGGGTCATCATTACTATCTTTCTAAATTCCATATATATGTGTCAGTATACTGTATTGGTATTTTTCTTTCTGGCTTATTTCACTGTGTATAATCAGCTCCAGTTTCATCCATCTCATTAGAACTGAGTCAAATTTATTCTTTTATTCTTTTTAAGGGCTGAGTAATACTCCATTGTGTATATATACCACAGCTTTCTTATCCATTCATCTGCTGATGGACATGTTAGGGTTTTTCAAAGGACAGCTATCCCACAGTCTGGTTTGCTATCTCAAGTGAGTTCCCTCAGATTGTCCTCAGGGCATTCAGGTCCGGTCCTTACCCTAAGCAATGCAGCCCATGCCTCCCTGTCTAGCCCCTGCTTGCTAGTGACAGATGCGGGTGTCTGAGCTGCTTCTTCACTGGGCATTACCATTGGTCACATAATCTGTGGATTTTAATTATTTATTTTTCCTCCCTGTTATGTTGCCTCTGAGATTCCAAGGCTCTCCACAGACTCACCAGTGAGAGTGTTTCCTGGTGTTTGGAAACTTCTCTCTTTTTTAAGGCTCCCATCCTGGGATAGATCCCCATCCTTACCTCTTTTGTCTCTCTTTTTATCTTTCATATTTTTTCCTACCTCTTTTCAAAGACAATTGGCTACTTTTCTGGGTGCTGATGTCCTCTGCCAGCATTCAGAAGTTGTTTTGTGGAATTTACTGAGCGTTCAAATATTCTTTTGATGAATTTATGGGGGAAAAAGTGGTCTTCCCACCCTATTCCTCCACTATTTTAGGACCACCTCCACATAAAAGGTTTTGACATAATTCAGCACATTTATAGCTGAAACCCTTTTTAAAATGGGCATAGAAGAAACCTATCTAAATATAGTAAAAGGCATATATGATAGTTTGGTTCAGTTCAGTCATTCAGTTATGTCCCACTCTTTGCAGCCCCATGAACTGCAGCATGCCAGGCCTCCCTGTCCATCACCAACTCCCAGAGTTTACCCCAAATCATGTCCATTGAGTCAGTGATGCCATATAACCATATGATAAGCCCACAGCAAACTTTATTCTCAATAGTGAAAAATTGAAAGCATTTCTCCTAAGATCAGTAACAAGAAAAAGGTGTTCACTCTCACCATGACAGTTCAACACAGCTTTGGGAGTGCTAACTACAGCAATCACAGAAGAAAAAGAAATTAAAGGAATCCAGATTGGAAAAGGAGAAATAAATCTCTGTTTGCAGATTATGTGATACTATACCTAGAAAATCTGAAAACTACTAGAACTCATCAATGACTTTAGCACAGTTGCAGGATACAAAATCAATACACAGAAACCACTTGAATTCCTATATACTAAAAATGAAACATCAGAAAGAGAAATTAAAGAATCAATCCCATTCACCATTGCAACATAAAGAATAAAATATCTAGGAATAAACTTACTTAAGGACACAAAAGAACAGTATACAGAAAATTATAAGATACTGATGAAAGAAATCAAAGATGACACAAACATGCAGAGAGACATCCCATGTTCCTGGATAGGAAGAATCAATATTGTGAAAAGGTCTATACTACCAAATGCAATCTACAGATGCTGATCCCTACCAAATTAACAATGACATTTTTCACAGAACTATAGCAATTCATATGTAAACAGAAAAGACCCCAACGAGCCAAAGAATTCTTGAGAAAAAAGGATGGAGCTAGAGGAATCAACCTTCATGACTTCAGATTATCCTACAATGCTACAGTCATCAAGACAGTACAAATCAGTTCAGTTGATCACTCATGTGCAACTCTTTGAGACTCCAAGGACTGCAGCACACCAGGCTTCCCAGTCCATCATCAACTTTAGGAACTTGCTCAAACTCATGTCCATTGAGTTAGTGACATCGCCAACAATCTTGCCCTCTGCTGGCCCCTTCTCCTCTTGCCTCAATCTGCCCCATAATCAGGGTCTATTCCAATGAGTCAGCTCTTTATGTCAAGTGGTCAGAGTACTGGAGTTTCAGCTTCAGCATCAGCGCTTGCAATGAATATTCAGGACTGATTTCCTTTAGGATTGACTGGTTTGATTTCCCGCAGTTTAAGGGAATCTCAAGAATCTTCTCAAGCACCATAGTTCAAAAACATCATTTCTTTGGTGCTCAGCTTTCTTTATAGTCCAACAATCACATCCATACATTCCTACTGGAAAAACCATAGCTCTGACAATATGGACCTTTGTCAGCAAAGTAATGTCTCTGCTTTTTAATATGCTGTCTGGGTTAATCGTGGATTTTCTTCCAAGGAGCAAAAGTCTTTTAATTTCGTGGCTGCAGTTACCATCTTCAGTGACTTTGGAGCTGAAGAAAATAAAGTCTGTCAGTGTTTACAATGTTTCCCCAGCTATTGGCCATGAAGTGATGGGACCGGATGCCATGATCTTCAGTTTTTGAATGTTGGGTTAAGCTAGCTTTTTCACTATCCTCTTTCACTTTCATCAAGAGGCTCTTTAGATCCTCTTTATTTTCTGTCATAAATGTTGTGACATCTGCATATTTGAGGTTATTGATATTCCTCTGGGAAACCTTGATTCCAGCTTGCGATTCATACAGCCTGGCATTTCACATAATGTACTCTGCATATAAGTTAAATAAGCAGAGTGACAATATATAGCCTTGATGTACTACTTCCCCAACTTGGAACCAGTCAGTTGTTCCAGGTCCAGTTCCAACTGTTGTTACTTGACCTGTATCCAGATTTCTCAGGAGGCAGGTAAAGTGGTTTAGTGTTCTCATCTCTTTAAGAATTTCCCACAATTTGTGATCCATACAGCCAAAGATTTTCTCATAGTCAATAAAGCAGAAATACACATTTTACAGAAAATTTCTTGCTTTTCAATGACCCAGTGGATGCTTATGTTTGTTTTTTTTTTTTAATTCAAGGATAATTGCTTTACAGAATCTTGTTGCTTTCTGTCAAACCTCAACATAAATCAGCCATATGTATACATATACCCCCTCCCTTTTAAAATTCCCTCCCAAGTCCTTCCCCATCCCACTCCCCTAGGCTGATAAAGAGCCCTTGTTTGAGTTTCCTGAGCAACACAGCAAATTCCTGTTGGCTATCTATTTTACATATCATAATGTAAGTTTCCGTGTTACTTTTTCCAAACATCTCACCCTCTCCTTATCCCTCCCCATGTCCATAAGTCTATTCTCTGTGTCTCTCTACTGTTGCCCTGTGAATAAATTCTTAAGTACTATTTTTCTATTTTAGATTCTGTATATATTTGTTAGAACACAATATTTATCTTTCTGGCTTACTTCACTCTGTGTAATATGTTCTAGGTTCTTTCGCCTCATTAGAACACACCCAAATGTGTTCCTTCTTATGATGGAGTAATGTTCCATTGTGTATATGATATGTACCACAACTTTATCCATTCATCTGTCTATGGACATTTAGGATGCTTCCATGCTCCAGCTATTATAAATAGTGCTGCCATAAACAATGGGATACATGTGTCTCTTTCACTTTTGGTTTCCTAGGGCATATGCCTAGGAGTGGGATTGCTGGGTCGTCAGTTCAGTGCAGTCACTCAGTCCTGTCCAACTCTCTGTGACCCCATGAATCGCAGCACGCCAGGCCTCCCTGTCCATCACCATCTCCCAGAGTTCACTCAAACTCACAACCATTGAGTTGGTGAGGCCATCCAGCCATCTCATCCTCTGTCGTCCCCTTCTCCTCCTGCCCCCAACCCTCCCAGCATCAGAGTCTTTTCCAGTGAGTCAGCACTTCACATGAGGTGACCAAAGTGCTGGAGTTTCAGCTTTAGCATAATTCCTTCCAAAGGACACCCAGGGCTGATCTCCTCTAGAATGGACTGGTTAGATCTCCTTGCAGTCCAAGGGACTCTCAAGAGTCTTCTCCAACACCACAATTCAAAAGCATCAATTCTTTTGTGCTCAGCCTTTTTCACAGTCCAACTCTCACATCCATACATGACCACTGGAAAAACCACAGCCTTGACTAGACGGACCTTTGTTTGCAAAGTCCAACAAGAAGTCAATGAAGGTTGATTCTTTTAGCTCCAATTCTTCTTTCTCAACACTGCTTTTACTATTCGGAGTCTCTTGTGTTTCCATATGAATTGTGAAGCTTTTTATTGTAGCTCTGTGAAAAATTACTGATGGGTAATTTGATAGGGATTGCACTAAATCTGTAGATTGCATTTGGTAGTACAGTCATTTTCATAATATTGATTCTTCCTACACAGGAACATGGAATATCTCTCCATCTGTTTATGTCATCTTTGATTTCTATCAAAGTGTGCCAAGTGTGCAAGGACACAGACTGCCTCTGCCACAGAAGTTAAAGCCCTATCAGAGGCTTTTTTCTTTTTTTTTTTGAGCCTCTTGTAGCTTGCAATCAGAATAGTTCTTTAGCAAGTCTTTTCTCCATAGCTCTGCCCATTCAGGCACTTAGAGGGCTCCCTTGCCTGTGGTCCTTCTCTGTTGCTCAGTGCGTCAGGCACTTAAAGGGCACCCTGCTTGGAATCATATCCTGTAGATTGGTGCATCAGGCACTTGAAGGAGCACACTGACTGGGGTCCTACTCTGTAATTTGGCACATAAGTCACTGAAAGGAGCACTCTAGATGGGGTTATACTCTGTAGTTCAGTATTTCAGCTGTTAGATGAGGCGCCTCTCTATTGTTTAGCTCGTGAAGAAAGAGACTGTAGTGATGGCTCCACCACCTATGCATGACTCAGCGGTATTGCCTTACTTCCACAGCTGCCTGGTTTTCCTCCATGGTATTTCCCATCATGATCTCCTCCCTCACATCCTATCTGTCTCTCTGTAGTCAACAGCAGCCCTCGCCCTAGGATTGCTCCACAATCCCTAAACTCCAGCTTCCAGCTGCTGGGCTTTCCTGGAGATCAGTGTTCCTGTCTGGAGGATATATGGCTGTGGCAAGGACTGTCTGATTCTCATTCCGTTTAGGCTGTCACAAATCATCTGTTTCACGCTCAGCCTTAAATATTTCTCCTCTGACTCAAACAACTGCCCCACAATGGGGATTGGACCCCTGCCTCAGTTTCTCTGCCTACCAAAGGCAGGTCCAGTCCCACTAACACTCTTATTTCTCCCCCTAGTTCCTTCATCCTACCACGTTTTATGTCATTCTATATATTATTTTCCACTGGTCAGGCACTTCTGTCCACCCTCAGCTGGGGTTCTGCATCCATGTCTGTGTCTGAAGATGTATTCCTGATGTACCCATGGAGACAGATGTACTCCACCTTCACCTACTCCTCTGCTATATTGTTCTCCCTGGATGTTGGCCATTTGGTCTCTGCATTCTCTGACTTTTCTAAGTCCAGCTTGAACATATGGAGGTTTCCTGTTCACGTACTGTTGAAGCCCCATTTGGAGAATTTTGAGCATTCTGTTGCTAGAGTGTGAGATGAGTGCAACTATGCAGTAGTTTGAACACTGTTTGGCATTACTTCTCTTTGGGATAGGAATGAATATTGACTTTCCCAGTCCTGTGGCAACTGCTGAGTTCTCCAAATTTGCTGGCAACTGGCTGTAGCACTTTAACAACATCATCTTTTAGGCCTTGAACTAGCTCAGCTGGAATTCCATCGCCTCCACTAGTTTTGTTCATAATGATGCTTCCTAAGGACCACTTGACTTTGCATTCCAGGATGTCTAGGTGAGTGATCACACCATCATGGTTATCTCGGTCATGAAGATCTTTTTGTACAGTTATCCCGTGTATTACTGCCACCTCTCCATAAAACCTCCTGCTTCTGGTAGGTCCATACCTTTTCAATCCTTTATTTATTCTGTTGGTATCTCCAATTTTCTTGAAGAGATCTCTAGTCTTTCCCATTCTATTGTTTTCCTCTGTTTCTTTGCATTGATCACAGAGGAAGGCTTTCTTATCTCTCCTTGCTGTTCTTTGGAAATCTGCATTCAGAATGATGTTTTTCCTTTTCTTCTTTGGCTTAAGCTTCACTTCTTTTCTCAGCTATTTGTAGCACCTCCTCAAGCAACAACCATTTTGCCTTCTTGCATTTCTTGTTCTTCGAGGTGGTCTTTATTAGTGCCTCCTGTACAATGTCATGAACTTCCACCTATATTCTTCAAGTACTCTATCAGATCTAATCCCTTGAATCTATTTGTCACTTCCATGATATAATCGTAAGCGATTTGATTTAGGTCATACCTGAATAGTCTGGCGATTTCCCTTACTTTCTTCAATTTATGACACCACCCTTATAGCAGAAAGTGAAGGAGAACTCTTTAAAGAGCCTCTTGATAAAAGTGAAAGAGGGTGAAAAAGTTGGCTTAAAGCTCAACATTCAGAAAATGAAGATTATTACATCTGGTCCCATCACTTAATGGAAAATAGATGGGGAAACAGTGTCTAACTTTATTTTGGGGAGGGGGGCTCCAAAATCACTGTAGATGGTGATTGCAACCATGAAATGAAAAGACGCTTACTCCTTGGAAGGAAAGTTATAACCAACTTAGATAGCATATTAAAAAGCAGATGCATTACTTTGTCAACAAAGGTCTATCAAGGCTACGGTTTTTCCAGTAGTCATGTATGGATGTGAGAGTTGGACTATAAAGAAAGCTGAGTGCCAAAGAATTGATGCTTTTGAGCTGTTGTGTTGGAGAAGACTCTTAGAGTCCCTTGGACTACAAGGAGATCCAACCAGTCCATAATAAAGGAGATCAGGCCTGGGTGTTCATTGGTAGGACTGATGTTGAAGCAGAAACTCTAGTATTTTGGCCACCTGATACGATAAGTGTACTCATTTAAAGGGACCCTGAGGCTGGGAAAAATTGAGGGCAGGAGAAGGGGACGACAAAGAATGAAATGGTTGGATGCAACATCAACTTGATGAGCAAGGGTTTGGGTGGACTCCGGGAGCTGGTGATGAACAGGGAGGCCAGGCATGCTGTGGTTCATGTGCTGCAAAAAGTCAGACATGACTGAGCAACTGAACTGAAATGAACTTCAATTTAAGTCTGAATTTTGCAATAAGGATTTCATGATCCTAGATACAATCACCTCCCTGTCTCCCTTTTGCTGACTGTATAGTTTTTCCATCTTTTCCTGCAAAGAATATAATCAATCTGATTTTGGCATTGACCATCTGGTAATGTCCATTTGTAGAATTCTCTTGTATTGTTTGACAATGGTATAGTACTTGCACAAAACCCAAAATATAGACCAATGAAACAGGATGGAAAGCCAAGAAATAAGCCCATGAACTTCTGGGTACCTTATTTTTTACAAAGGATGAAAGATAGCAAAGGAAACTGTTACTAAGTTGCTTAGTTGTGTCCAGTTCTTTGTTACTCCATGGACTGTAGCCACCAGGCTCCTCTTTCCATGGGGATTCTCCAGCAAGAATAATGAAGTGGGTACTAAAAAGACAGTGAAAAGACAACTCTCAGAATGGGAGAAAATAATAGCCAAAAAAGAAAAAAAAAATCAATTTCCAAGATATACAAGCAGCTCGTATAACTCAATCCCCAAAAAAACAAACAACCAAATCAAAAAGTGGGAAAAGACCTAAACAGATATTTCACCAAAGATGACATACAGATGGCTAACAAATTCATGAAAAGATGCCTAACACTGCTCATTATTAGAGAAATGCAAATCAAATCTACAATCAGCTATCACCTCAAATGGGCTAGAATGGCCCTCATCAAAAAGTCTACAAACAATAAACACTGAAGAGGGTGTGGAGAAAAGGGAACTTTCTTGCACTGTTGGTAGGAATGTAAATTGATACAGCCACTATGGAAGATTGTATGGAGATTCCTTTAAAAACTAGAAACAAAACCTCCATATGACCCAGCAATCCCACTCCTAGGCATGGGCCCTGGGAAACCAAAATTGAAAGAGACATATGTATCCCATTGTTCATTGCAGCACTGTTTACAATAGCTAGATCATGGAACAGACCTAGATATCCATCAACAAACACATACAGTACATACCCAAGAAGGAATATTACTCAGCCACAAATAGGAATGCATCTGAGTCAGTTCTAAAGCAGTGCATGAACCTAGAGCTTATTATACAGTTAAATAACTCAGCAAGAGAAAGATAAATATTGTATACTAATGCCTACATGTGGAACCTAATAATATGGTACTGATGGATTTATTTTTAGGTCATACAGCTCAATACCAGAAAACAAACAACCCAATCAAAAAGAGGGGAAACAACCTAAACAGATATTTCACCAAAGATGACAAACAGATTGCTAACAAACACATGAAAAGAAGCTCAGACATAAAGAACATACATAGAGAAGACCTATGGATGTCAGGAGAATGGAGGAGAGGGAGGAGTGACACAGAGGATAGGCTAGATGATGGAAAAGATAACACAGAAACTTACATTACCATATTTAAACTATCCAACAGAAACGTGCTGTATACCTCAGTTCCGTTCAGTCGCTCAGTCATGTCCGACTATTCGTGACCCATGAATAGCAGCATGCCAGGCCTCCCTCTCCATCACCATCTCCGGGAGTTCACTCAGACCCATGTTCATTGAGTCCGTGATGCCATCCAGCCATCTCATCCTCTGTCATCCCCTTCTCCTCCTGCCTCCAATCCTTCCCAGCATCAGAGTCTTTTCCAATGAGTCAACTCTTCACATGAGGTGGCCAAAGTATAGAGTTTCAGCTTCAGCATCATTCCTTCCAAAGAAATCCCAGGGCTGATCTCCTCCAGAATGGACTGGTTGGATCTCCTTGCAGTCCAAGGGACTCTCAAGAGTCTTCTCCAACACCACAGTTCAAAAGCATCAATTCTTTGGCGCTCAGCCTTCTTCACGGTCCAACTCTCACATCAATACATGATCACTGGAAAAACCACAGCCTTGACTAGACGGACCTTAGTTGGCAAGGTAATGTCTGTGCTTTCGAATATGCTATCTAGGTTGGTAATAACTTTTCTTCCAAGGAGTAAGCATCTTTTAATTTCATGGCTGCAGTCACCATCTACAGTGATTTTGGAGCCCCCCAAAATAAAGTCTGACACTGATTCCACTGTTTCCCCATCTATTTCACATGAAGTGATGGGACCGGATGCCATGATCTTTGTTTTCTGAATGTTGAGCTTTAAACCAACTTTTTCACTCTCCTCTTTCACTTTCATCAAGAGACTCTTTAGTTCTTCTTCATTTTCTGCCATAAGGGTGGTGTCATCTGCATATCTGAGGTTATTGATATTGCTCCCAGCAATCTTGATTCCAGCTTGTGTTCTTCCAGTCCAGCGTTTCTCATTATGCACTCTACATGTAAGTTACATAAGAAGGGTAACAATATACAGCCTTGATGTACTCCTTTTCCTATTTGGAACCAGTGTGTTGTTCCATGTCCAGTTCTAACTGTTGTTTCCTGACTTGCATACAGATTTCTCAAGAGGCAGGTCAGGTGGTATGGTTTTCCATCTCTTTCAGAATTTTCCACAGTTTATTGTGATCCACACAGTCAAAGGCTTTGACATAGTCAATAAAGCAGAAATAGATGTTTTTCTGGAACTCTCTTGCTTTTTCCATGATCCAGCGGATGTTGGCCATTTGATGTCTGGTTCCTCTGCCTTTTCTAAAACCAGCTTGAACATCAGGAAGTTTACGGTTCATGTATTGCTGAAGCCTGGTTTGGAGAATTTTGAGCATTACATTACTAGCATGTGAGATGAGTGTTTGCTATGACCAGTGCATTTTCTCGGCAAAACTCTATTAGTCTTTGCCCTGCTTCATTCCGCTGTATACCTCAAGGAACTCAAACAGGGACTCTGTATCAACCTAGAGGGGTAGAATGGTGAAGGGGATGGGAGGGAGGTTCCAGAGGGAGGGACATATATATCTATGGGTGATTCACGTTGACGTTTTACAGAAAACAACAAAATTCTATAAAGCAATTATCCTTCAATTAAAAACAAATTTAAAACCTGGGCTGCGTGACCCAGTGAAGAGTATTACAAGAAGCAAAGCACCTAAGCAGTCGCACGTTTGCAGACTGAATGTCAATGAGGAAAGGATGTTTGAACAAAGTGGGAGAAAAGGCTGACACGCAGTAAGTACAAGGCACTTCCCCCGAGTCTCAGAGCTACTAGCTCCATTCCCCTAAAGACACTGGCAACTAAAATGACCTGTCAGGTACCCGGGAATCAACTCGTGCTCCTCAGCTTCCTCGTGGACTCCGGAAGCACAGCACACCAGACTCCGTGATACCGCCTTCGCCAGTGGGCGGAAATTCCGGCAACACAGCTAGGTAACTTGGCGCCTGCGCATTAGAGCTCCAGACTACAGCGGCTAAGGTCGCAGGACTTCCGGGGAGGATGGAATCTGTTCTGAGCAGCGCGAACTCCTGCCGGGCGCTGCTGAACTTTCTCTAGTGTTCTGTCTTCCGGTTTCTATCCGTTAGAGGGGCGCGTGGCCTATACGTAGCCCACCGGCCAGAACCACGAAGTGCCCGTTTCTGTCTGAGTCTAGTTGGGAGTGCAAGGCAGAAGCTTTACCTTGTTCCTTCCCATCCTCTGGGACAGAGTCAGGAATCTGAAGGCAGGTGCCCTAAGCCAGAGCCACATTCGGACGCAAACGGGGCACCTCAGGGCACGGTCGGGAGGGATCCGGAGGAAGCCGACGCCTGACAGCTCAGGTAGGTACAGCGGCAGCTTCCTCGGTGGAAGTGAAGCCTTCGTTACTGTTGTGTGTGTTAGTTCCTTAGTCGTGTCCGACTTTTATGACCCTGTGAACTGTAGCCATGCCCCTCTTTCCATGGAATTCTCCAGGCAAGAATACTGGAGTGGGTTGCCGTTTCCTTCTCCAACTTGTTTCC
>SJYG01001402.1:20926-35766 GCA_006410535.1 Litocranius walleri
ATAACAGA
Source organism: Litocranius walleri (assembly GCA_006410535.1). Lineage (NCBI taxonomy): Eukaryota > Metazoa > Chordata > Mammalia > Artiodactyla > Bovidae > Litocranius > Litocranius walleri. The sequence continues at coordinate 20,935 of SJYG01001402.1, forward strand.
AATCTACTAGAGCTCATTAATGGATTTAATAAGTTTTCAGGAAACAAAATTAATACACATAAATCTCTTGTATTTTTTATTGATGTTGTTGTTTACTCATTAAGTCATGTATGATTACTTTGTGACTTGATGGACTGTGGCCCACCAATCTCCTCTGTCCATGGGATTTCCCAGGAAAGAATACTGGAGTGGGCTGCCATTTTCTTCTCCAGGGAATCTTCCCAACCCAGGGATCAAACCTGCATTTCCTGCTTTGGTAGTCATATTCCTTACCATTGAGCCACCAGGGAAGCCCCTTGCATTCCTATACACTAACAACAAAAGATCAGAAAGATAAATAAGGGGGAAGATCCCATTCCATTTACCAGAGCACCAAGAAGGAATAAACTTACCTAAGGAGGCAAAAGACTTGTACCTAGAAATTTGTACAATACTGGTGGAAGAAATCAAAGATGATACAGATGGAGAGATATTCCATGTTCTTGAATAGGAAGAATCAATATTGTCAAAATAACTATACTATCCAAAGCAATCTACAGATTTTATGCAATCACTGTCAAATTACCAGGATTTCTCAAGTGGCACTAGTGATAAAGAACCCACCTGAAAATGCAGGAGATGTGAGACATGGGTTCTATCCCTGGATTGAGAAGATCCCCTGGAAGAGGGCATGGCAATCCATTCCAGTTTTCTTGCCTGTAGAATCACATGGACAGAGGAGCTTGGCAGGCTAAAGTCCATAGGGTCACAAAGAGTTGGACACAACTGAAGTGACTTAGAACACATGCACATCAAATTACCAATGGCATTTTTCACAGAATTAGAATAAAAAATTTACAATTTGTATGGAAACACAGAGGGCTCTGAATAGCCAAAGCACTCTTGAGAAAGTGGAATGGTGCTGGAGGAATCAGGGTCCCCAAGTTCAGATTATACTCTGAAGGTACAATAATCAAAACAGTATGAACTGACACAAAAACAAAAATATAGATCAATGGAACAGGATAAAAGTCCAGAGATGAACAAACACATCTATGGCCACCTAATCTATGACAAAGAAGGCATGAACATACAATGGAGAAAAGCCAGTCTCTTCATTAAGTGGTACTATGGAAACTTGACAGCTACATGTAAAAGACTGAAATTAGAACTCTCCATAACACCATATACAAAATTAATTCAAAATATATTAAAGACATAAAAGTAAGTCTACACTATAAAACTCTTAAGAGAAAAACATAGGCAGAACACTCTATGACATAAATCACTACAGGGTCCTTTTAGATCCACTGCCTAGAGTAATGGGAGTAAAAACAAAACTAAGCAGCAGAGACCTAATTGAACTTAAAACCTTTTGTACAGTAAGTGAAAGTCCCTCAGTTGTGTCCGACTCCTTGTGACCCCATGGACTACACAGTCCATGGAATTCGCTTGGCCAGAATACTGGAGTGTATAGCCTTTCCCTTCTCCAGGGGATCTTCCCAACCCAGGGATAGAACTCAGGTCTCCAGCATTGCAGGTGGATTCTTTACCAGCTGAGCCCAAGGGAACCCCTTTGCACAGTAAAGGAAACCATAAACAAACAAAAAGACAACACTCAGAATGGGAGAAAGTATTTGCAAATGAAGCAACCGACAAGTGGTTAACTGCCAAAATATAAAAATAGCTCATGCAGCTCAATATCAAGGGAAAAACCCAACCAAAAAGTAAGCAGAAGACTAAATAAGCATTTCTCAATAAAAGACATACAGATGGCCCAAAAGCACATGAAGAGATGATCAACATCACTAAGTATCAGAGAAATGCAAATCAAAACTACAATGAGGTATCAGTTCACACCACTCAGAATGACCATCATCATAGTGTCTACAAACAATAAAGGCTAGAGACGGTGTGCAGAAAAGGGAATCCTATACTGCTGGTGAAAATGTAAATTAGCACAACCAATATGGATAACAATATAGAGATTCCTTCAAAGCCTAAAAATAGAACTAGCGTATGATTCAGCAATCCCCCTACTGGACATATACCCTGAGAAAACCAGAATTCAAAAAGACACAGGTACCCCAATATTCACTGTAGCATTATTTACAGTAGCCAGGACATGGAAGCAACCTAAATGTTCATCGAGAGACAAATGGGTAAAGAATATGTGGTGGATACAATGGAATATCACTCAGCCATAAAAAGACGTGAAATTGGGTCATTTGGAGTGATGTTGATGGATATAGAGTCTGTCATACAGAGTGAAGTAAGTTAGAAAGAAACACACACACATATATATATACGTGTATGTATATATGTATGTGTATATATATATATATATGGAATCTAGAACGATTTTACAGACGAGCCTGTTTACAGGGAAGGAATAGAGAATGGACATGTGGACACAGTGGGGGAAGTGTAGAGTGACATGAATTGGAAGAGTAGGATTTACATTTATTCAAAATCATGTGTAAAACACATAGCTGGTGAGAACCTGCTGTATAGCCTAGGGAACTCAGCTTGGTACTGTGTGATGGCCTACAGGGGTGGAATGGAGGGATGGGAGAGAGGTTCAAGAGGGAGCGAACAAATATATACATATAGCTGATACACTCCGTTGTTCATCAAAAACCAACATAACATTTAAAGCAACTATACTCCATTAAAAAAAATAAAAATAAGAGCAATATACTGGTATAAAAAATAGAATAAAAATAAATGTTAAAGATATGATTTACAAAATAGATAACTAATAAGGATGTACTTAAGCACAAGGAACTCTACTCAATACTCTGTAATGGCCTATATAGGAAAAAAAATATTAAAAAGAGTGGACATAAGTATATGTTTAACTGACTCACTTTGCTGTGAAGAAGAAACTAACACAATACTGTAAGTCAACTATACTCCAATAAAAATTTAAAGTGTTATCATTGCTCAGTCACTAAGTCATGTCTGACTATTTGTGACCCCATGTACTGTGGCACACCAGGCTTCCCTGTTCTCTGCTATCTCCCGTGGTTTGCTCAAATTCATGCCCACTGAGTTGGTGATACTATCTAACCATCTTATCCTCTATGGCTCCCATCTCCTTTTGTCTTCAGTCTTTCCCAGCATCAGTGTCTTTTCCAGTAAGCCAACTATTCACATCAGGTGCCCAAAGTATTGAAGCTTCAACTTCAGAAAGAGTTCTTCCAATGAATATTGGGTTTATTTCCTTTAGGATTCACTGGTTTGCTGTCCAATTGACTCCTTGTTGTCCAAGGGACTCAGAGTCTTCTCCAGTACCAAAATTTGAAAGCATCAGTTCTTTGGCACTCAGCCTTCTTTATGGTCCAACTCTCACATCCGTACATGACTACTGGAAAAACCATAGCTTTGACTATATGGATCTTTGTCAGCAAAGTGATTTCTCTGACTTTTGATACACTAAGTTTGTCATAGCTTTCCTTCCAAGGAGCAAGCATCTTTTAATTTCACCATCTGCAGTCATTTCAGAGCTCAAGAAAATAAACTCTGTCACTGCTTCCACTTTCCCCCCCATCTTCAATTTAATAAAAGCCATATACAACAAACCTACAGCTAGCATCATGCTCAATGGTGAAAAGCTGAAAGGATTCTCTCTAAGATCCAGAACAAGACAAGGCTGTCCCCTCTTGCCACTTTTATTCAACATAGCTTTGGATGTCTTACCTACAGCAGAGAAGAAAAAGAAATAAAGGGAAAAGAAGAAGTTAAACTATCACTGTTTGTAGATAACATGATAATATACATAGAAGATTCTAAAGATGCTATTAGAAAACTACTAGAACTCATCAATGAATCTGGTAAATTGCAGGTTACAAAATCAATATACAAAAATCTGTTGCATTTCTATGCACTAACAATGAAAGATCAGAAAGAGAAATTCAAGAAACAATTCCATTTACCATTGCATCAAAAAGAATAAAATATCTAGGCATAAACCTGCCTAAGGAGATAAAAGAATTGTACTCTATAAACTATAAGATGCTGATAAAAGAAATTGAAGAAGACATAAACAGATGGAAAGATATACTATGTGCATGGACTGGAATAATTGATACTATGAAAATGACTACAGATTCAATGAAATCCCTATCAAATCACCAATGGCATTTTTCACAGAAGTGGAACCAAAAAAAAAAAAATCTCAAAATTTGTATCGAGACACAAAAGACCCACTTAAGAAAAATGGGTCCAGAATAATCAGGCTCCCTAAATTCAGACTATACTACAAAGGTACAGTCATCAAAACAGTATGGTACTGGCACAAAAATGAAATATAGATTAATGGAACAGGATAGAAAACCCAGAAATAAGCCCATGCACCTACGGTCAATTAATCTAAGACAAAGGAGACAAGACTACACACTGTTGGAAAGACAGTCTTTTCAACAAATGGTGCTGGGAAAATTGGACAGTCACATGTTTTTAAAAAATGAAATTAGATCATTCTTTAACTCTATACACAAAAATAATCTCAAAATGGATTAAAGACCTAAATGTGAGACTGGACACCATGAAACTCCTGTGTATTAGTCGCTCAGTTGTGTCCAACTCTTTGCGATGTGACCCCCATAGGGTATAGCCCACCACGTTCCTTCATCCATGGGATTTTTTCTGGTAAGAATACTAGAGTGGCTTGCCATTTCCTTCTCCAGGGGATCTTCTTGGCCCAGGGATTGAAGCTGGGTCTCCTGCATTGCAGGCAGACATTTTTTATCATCTGAGCCACCAGGAAAGCCCATAAAACTTCTAGAGGAGAACAGTCAGATGGCTATGACATAAATCATATCCACATCATTTTCAATCCACCTCCCAGAATAATGGAAATAAAAATAAACTAATAGAACCTATTCAAACTCAAAAGATTTTGCACCGCAAAGGAAACAAAATGAAAAGACACACGGAGACTGGGAGAAAATAACACACATATATATATACGTGTATGTATATATGTATGTGTATATATATATATATATGGAATCTAGAACGATTTTACAGACGAGCCTGTTTACAGGGAAGGAATAGAGAATGGACATGTGGACACAGTGGGGGAAGTGTAGAGTGACATGAATTGGAAGAGTAGGATTTACATTTATTCAAAATCATGTGTAAAACACATAGCTGGTGAGAACCTGCTGTATAGCCTAGGGAACTCAGCTTGGTACTGTGTGATGGCCTACAGGGGTGGAATGGAGGGATGGGAGAGAGGTTCAAGAGGGAGCGAACAAATATATACATATAGCTGATACACTCCGTTGTTCATCAAAAACCAACATAACATTTAAAGCAACTATACTCCATTAAAAAAAATAAAAATAAGAGCAATATACTGGTATAAAAAATAGAATAAAAATAAATGTTAAAGATATGATTTACAAAATAGATAACTAATAAGGATGTACTTAAGCACAAGGAACTCTACTCAATACTCTGTAATGGCCTATATAGGAAAAAAAATATTAAAAAGAGTGGACATAAGTATATGTTTAACTGACTCACTTTGCTGTGAAGAAGAAACTAACACAATACTGTAAGTCAACTATACTCCAATAAAAATTTAAAGTGTTATCATTGCTCAGTCACTAAGTCATGTCTGACTATTTGTGACCCCATGTACTGTGGCACACCAGGCTTCCCTGTTCTCTGCTATCTCCCGTGGTTTGCTCAAATTCATGCCCACTGAGTTGGTGATACTATCTAACCATCTTATCCTCTATGGCTCCCATCTCCTTTTGTCTTCAGTCTTTCCCAGCATCAGTGTCTTTTCCAGTAAGCCAACTATTCACATCAGGTGCCCAAAGTATTGAAGCTTCAACTTCAGAAAGAGTTCTTCCAATGAATATTGGGTTTATTTCCTTTAGGATTCACTGGTTTGCTGTCCAATTGACTCCTTGTTGTCCAAGGGACTCAGAGTCTTCTCCAGTACCAAAATTTGAAAGCATCAGTTCTTTGGCACTCAGCCTTCTTTATGGTCCAACTCTCACATCCGTACATGACTACTGGAAAAACCATAGCTTTGACTATATGGATCTTTGTCAGCAAAGTGATTTCTCTGACTTTTGATACACTAAGTTTGTCATAGCTTTCCTTCCAAGGAGCAAGCATCTTTTAATTTCACCATCTGCAGTCATTTCAGAGCTCAAGAAAATAAACTCTGTCACTGCTTCCACTTTCCCCCCCATCTTCAATTTAATAAAAGCCATATACAACAAACCTACAGCTAGCATCATGCTCAATGGTGAAAAGCTGAAAGGATTCTCTCTAAGATCCAGAACAAGACAAGGCTGTCCCCTCTTGCCACTTTTATTCAACATAGCTTTGGATGTCTTACCTACAGCAGAGAAGAAAAAGAAATAAAGGGAAAAGAAGAAGTTAAACTATCACTGTTTGTAGATAACATGATAATATACATAGAAGATTCTAAAGATGCTATTAGAAAACTACTAGAACTCATCAATGAATCTGGTAAATTGCAGGTTACAAAATCAATATACAAAAATCTGTTGCATTTCTATGCACTAACAATGAAAGATCAGAAAGAGAAATTCAAGAAACAATTCCATTTACCATTGCATCAAAAAGAATAAAATATCTAGGCATAAACCTGCCTAAGGAGATAAAAGAATTGTACTCTATAAACTATAAGATGCTGATAAAAGAAATTGAAGAAGACATAAACAGATGGAAAGATATACTATGTGCATGGACTGGAATAATTGATACTATGAAAATGACTACAGATTCAATGAAATCCCTATCAAATCACCAATGGCATTTTTCACAGAAGTGGAACCAAAAAAAAAAAAATCTCAAAATTTGTATCGAGACACAAAAGACCCACTTAAGAAAAATGGGTCCAGAATAATCAGGCTCCCTAAATTCAGACTATACTACAAAGGTACAGTCATCAAAACAGTATGGTACTGGCACAAAAATGAAATATAGATTAATGGAACAGGATAGAAAACCCAGAAATAAGCCCATGCACCTACGGTCAATTAATCTAAGACAAAGGAGACAAGACTACACACTGTTGGAAAGACAGTCTTTTCAACAAATGGTGCTGGGAAAATTGGACAGTCACATGTTTTTAAAAAATGAAATTAGATCATTCTTTAACTCTATACACAAAAATAATCTCAAAATGGATTAAAGACCTAAATGTGAGACTGGACACCATGAAACTCCTGTGTATTAGTCGCTCAGTTGTGTCCAACTCTTTGCGATGTGACCCCCATAGGGTATAGCCCACCACGTTCCTTCATCCATGGGATTTTTTCTGGTAAGAATACTAGAGTGGCTTGCCATTTCCTTCTCCAGGGGATCTTCTTGGCCCAGGGATTGAAGCTGGGTCTCCTGCATTGCAGGCAGACATTTTTTATCATCTGAGCCACCAGGAAAGCCCATAAAACTTCTAGAGGAGAACAGTCAGATGGCTATGACATAAATCATATCCACATCATTTTCAATCCACCTCCCAGAATAATGGAAATAAAAATAAACTAATAGAACCTATTCAAACTCAAAAGATTTTGCACCGCAAAGGAAACAAAATGAAAAGACACACGGAGACTGGGAGAAAATATTTGCAAATTTCCAAACTATGTGACTGATAAGGGAGTAGTCTCCAAAATTTACAAACAGCTTATGATGCTTAACAGCATTAAAAGAAACAACTCACTAAAAATATGGGCAGAAGACCTAAACAGCCATTACTCCAAAGAAGATATACAGATAGATGGCCAAGGGGCACATGAAGAGATGTTCAACACTACTAATCAATCAAGAAATGCAGATCAAAACTACAATGAGATACCACTTCACACCAACTAGAATGGCTATAATAAAAAAAAAAAATCAGAGATGAGACAATATAGCAGAGGAGTCGCTGGAGGAGCAGTACATTTCTCTCCATTGATGCATCAGGAAAACACCTTCAGAACACAGACGATCTTGCAGAACAACATCTGAGAGCAGGCAGGAGTTCCAGACCATCAGGAAGATGGTCATGAAAAACTCGGTAGGATTAAGGAAGGAGAGGAAAAAGCAAAGAGTGAGCAGGACTGGACTTACACCCAGATGGATTTGGAAACTGAACCAGGGGTCAGACCTCCACATCAGGGCAATTACTGGGGACAGAAAAGAAGCATTTGAGGCTGTTGGAAAGTGCAGCAGCTGATCTCTGACAGGCTCAATGGAGTGAAAATCACACAGACAAGCCTTACCTCAGCCCTACATACCCCAGACAGGGCTGCAAGTCCCCTAGAAAGTGTGGTGGCTGGGAGCTGGAGCATAGGGATTGGAGAGCACTACCAGGGTGAGGTCTGCTGTTGACTGCAGGGAGGGAGAATGCAGTGGGAAATGCCTGTGGATGAAAGCCAGGCAGCCATGGAGGCGAGGTGATACTGCAGAGTCATGTGTAGGGGGTGGAACCATCACTGTAGCCTCTATCTCACCACATGCCGGTGCTGGCAGCTGAACAGTAGAGAAAGGCCCCAGAGAGGGTGATCCTTTAAGTGCCTAACAGGCTGAGCAATAAAGAGGGACACAAGCCAGGGGGGCCATTTAACTGCCTGATCATTCCAAACAGAGAAGAACCAGCCAAAGAGGCCCTTTGAGCACCACCTGCCAGAGGCTAGAAAAAGACTCCAATAGTGCCGTAGCTCCTGTGGCTGAGGCAGCTGGCATCCCTGTACTATGGTGCCACCAAGATCCCCACAACCCAAGTAGCTGTGCCATCTCCACACTCAATCCTCAATGGGGCAAAGCTTCCAGAGGCTAGTTGGTTGTTGTTCAGTCCCTCAGTCATGTCCAAATCTGCAACCCCATGGATTGCAGCATACCAGGCTTCCCTGTCCTTCACTATCTCCTGGAGTTTGCTAAAATTCTTGTCCCTTGAGTTGATGATTCCATCCAACCATTTCATCTTCTGCTGCCCCATTCTTCTCTTGCCCTCAGTCTTTCCCAGCATCAGGATCTTTTCCAATGAGTCTGATCTTTGCATCAAGTAGCCAAGTATTGGAGCTTCAGCTTCAGCATCAGTCCTTCCAATGAATATTCAGGGTTGATTTCTTTGTGACTGACTAGTTTGATCACCTTGCTGTCCAAGGGACTCTCAAGAGTTTTCTCCAGCACCACACTACAAAAGCATCAATTCTTTGGTGCTCAGTCTACTTAATGGTTCAACTCTCACATTCTTACATGACTCCTGGCAAAACCATAGCTTTGACTATATGGACCTTTCTTGGCAAGGTAATGTCTCTGCTTTTTAATATGCTGTCTAGGTTTGTCATAGCTTTTCTTCTAAGGAGCAAGTGTCTTTTAATTTCATGGCTTGAGTCACAGTTCACAGTGATTTTGGAACCCAAGAAAATAAAGTCTGTCATTGTTTTCATTTTTTCCCCATCTGTTTGCCATGAAGTGAAGTGACTGGATGCCATGATCTTAGTTTTTTGAATGTTAAGTTTTAAGGCAGCTTTGTCACTCTCCTCTTTTACTTGTATCAGAAAGCTCTTTAGTTCCTCTCTGCTTTCTGTCATTAGAGTAGTGTCATCTGCACATCTGAGGTTATTGATATTTCTCCTGGCAACCTTGATTCAAGCTTGAGCTTCATCCACTCTGGCATTTCACATGATGTACTCTGCATATAAGTTAATCAGCAGGGTGACAATATGAAGTATAGCTTTGATGTACTCTTTTCCAAAGTTTGAATCAGTCGTTGTTCCATGTTCAGTTCTAACTGCTGCTTCTTGACCTGCATACAGTTTTCTCAAGAGGCAGGTAAAGTGGGTTTGGTATTCCAATCTCCTTAAGAATTTTCCACAGTTTGTTGTTATCCACAGAGTCAAAGCCTTAGCATATTCGATGAGGCAGTAGATGTTTTTCTGGAATTCCCTTGCTTTGTCTATTGTCCAGTGTATGTTGGCAAATTGATCTCTGATTTCTCTGCCTTTTCTAAATCCAGCATATACATCTGGATGCTCTTGGCTCATATACTGTTGAAGCCTAGCTTGAGGGATTTTGAGCATTACCTTGCAAATATGAGAAATGAGTGCAGTTGTGCAGTAGTTTGAACATTCTTTGGCATTGCCTTTCTTTGGGAGTAGAACGGAAACTGATCCTTTGCAGTCTTGTGGCCACTGCTGAATTTTCCAAATTTGCTTGCATACTGAGTGCAGCACATTCACAGCATCACCTTTTAGGACTTGAAATAATTCATCTGGAATTCCATCACCTACACTAACTTTGTTCATAGCAATGCTTCCTAAGGTCTACTTGACATCACACTCCAGAATGTTTGGCTCTACATGAGTGATCACATCATTGCGGTTATCTAGGTCATTAAGAGCTTTTTTGTACAGTTTTTCTGTGTATTCTTGCCTCCTCTTCTTAATCTCCTCTGCTTCTGTTTGCTCCAGACTGTTTCTATCCTTTATTGTGCCCAACTTCACATTAAATGTTCCCTTTGTGTCTGTAATTTTCTTGAGGAGATCTCTAATCTTTCCAGTTCTACTTTTTTTTCCCTCTATTTCTTTGCATTGCTCACTTAAGAAGGTTTTCATATCTCTTCTTGCTAATCTCTGGAACTCTGCATTCATATGAGTATATCTTTCCTTTTCCAGAGGCTAGAAAAAACCCCAATAGTGCCATTTCTCTCGCACTAATGGCTGCTGGTGCCCCTACCTACCTGGCATTGTCAGGGTCCCTGTGATCCAAGCAACCATGCTACCTCCATGCTCGATCCCCACTGGGGTAGCAGCTTCCAGAAGCTTGGAAAAAACCCTAAAAGCACCATAACTCCTGTTTCCCTAGCCACCAGCTCCCCGGTGTACCTGGTGCTGCCAAGGTCCCTGTGATCCAAGCAGCTGTGCCAACTCCACACTTGGTCCTTACTGGCACAGACTCAAATTCTCCAAGGCAAACTCAGGAGCAAAACTCCTGTGGATGATTCACATGCAGAGGTGGACATAAAACTAAAATTGTAACTCAGAGGCAGTGTGGCTAAGAAAGAGGATCAAAAATCTTCTCACCATCTATACAAGCTGCAGATTAAATCCACACAATCAACTAGGCAGACTTTGTGATTATGGAATATGTAAAAGGACTATGAGAGTTCCCAAAAAACAAAATGCACTAGCTCTGGCAGCTGTGGACATAGGAGGCAAGAACAGGCAAAAGGAGGGCCATATTAGAGTCTGATCTGCCCCCACAGTAGGTCCAGAGACCAGCCCAGCATTGGAGGGTGTCCTAGGGAGGCAAAGGTGGATGTAACAGAGAGGGTGTGGATGCTGACAGCTGAGATCTGAGAAAAACATTTATTATTATTCTAATGTTTTTACTTGTTCTGTAGTTGCTTCTGGAGTTTTTCTTTTTTTATTCTTTTTTTTTTCCCTTTGTAGTGGTGGTTGTTGATATTATTAGTATTATTAACTCTAAGTTTTTAAGAACTTTTTAAAAAATCCCTCATTTTACATGTTTGTATATTTTTGCCTCTACACTGGCCTTTTGCATTTCTGTGGGGTTTTTTTTTCTTCTTTGTTGAAAATTTTTTCTTGATTTTTAAAGTATTTATTCTTTTACTTACTTTTCTTATTCTTTTTCTTCTGTAGTTATTCTTATATGCAAATCTTTTAAAAATACCTCTATATAACTTTGCTTTTCTACTCTTTCTTTCTTTTCTCCCTTTCTATTTTCTTTCTTTTTCTCACCATGTTTCTTAGTTTGTTTTGTTTTATTTCTCAGTTGGCACCTTGCCTTGGTTTTGTTTTATGGTTTGTGCTTTCATTAGTTTTGTTTTTAATTGGTTGATATGTTTGGTTTCCATTGTTTGCCAGGTTTTCTCTTTTACTTTCTTTTCTTTGGATTGTTTGGTTTTGTGTGTGTGTGCGTGTTGCATTATTTTTGTTATTATTTGCCCGATTTGTATATACTAGTTGTGTATGGTTTGTCTTCTGTTTCTTGTTCCTTTTTTTGTTTTCGTTTGTTTCTTTTAATCCCCTTCAATACCATAACAGTTGACTTGTGGAGTCTCATTTCCCTGGCCAGAGATTGGGCCTGAGCCTTTGGAGTGGGAATGCTGAGTCCAAGACCCTAAACTGAAAGAACTCTTAACCCCAGGGAGTATTAATTAGAATTCCCACAAAAGCTTCCACTTGTATACAAGACTCAGTATCATCTAACTGTTGCCAGCACCCAGTGCAAGCTGCCTCGGTCAAACAACAAGCAAGACAGAAGCACAAACCCAGTCATCAGCAGACAAAATTACCACTTCACACAACCATGCCCATCAGAGGGAATAAAACTCACTTCCTCCCACAAGAAGACAAGCACAAGTCACACTCAACATGAAGCCTATACAAACCAATAGACCAACCTTACCCACTGAGGGCAAAAACCAAAAGGAAGAGGGAATACAACCTAAAGTCCTGGGTAAAGTAGACCTCAAACACATTAAGTTAGAAAAAAGAATGAAAAGGCAGAGAAATGTCACACAAATGAAGGAATAAGGTAGAAACTTACAAGACCAAATAAACAAAGAGGAAATAGGCAAACTACCTGAAAAAGAATTCAGAGTAAAGATAGCAAAGATGATCCAAAACCTAAATAATAGAATGGAGAAAATGTAAGAATCAACTAAAACACTTAACAAGGACCTAGAAGAAATGAAGAAAAAAATAGATGACAGCACAACAACTGAAATTAAAAATACTCTAGAAGGAATAAATAGCATAATAACTGATGCAGAAGAATGGATAAGTGAGCTGGAAAATAAAATGGTGGAAATAACTACTAAAGAGCTGAGTAAAAGAAAACTAATTAATATAGTTGAGGATAGTCTCAGAGACATTTGGGACAATATGAAATTCACTAACATGCAAATTACAGGGGTCTCAGAAAAAGAAAAGAAAATGAAAATGTTTGAAAAAATTTTTGAAGAAATGACAGTGAGAATTTTCCCCAACATGGGAAAGGAAACAGTCAATCAAGTCTAAGAAGCACAGAAAGTACCATACAGGATAAGCTTAAGGAGAAACATATGAGACACATATTAATCAAACTAACAAAGATTAAACACAAAGAAAGAATATTAAAAGCAGCAAGGGAAAAGCAACAAGTAACATGCAAGGGACATCCCATACAATTAACAGCTGATCTTGCAGCAGAAATTCTGGAGGCTAGAAGGGAATGGCAGGATATATTTAAAATACTGAAAGTAAAAAATCTACAAACAAGATTATGCTAACAGAAAAGGATCTCATTCCAAATTGATAGAGATATCAAAAGCTTTATAGAAAAGCAAAAGTTAAGATAATTTAGTACCACTAAACCAGATTTACAACAAATGTTAAAGGGACTTCTATAGGCAGGGAACACAAAAGAAGGGAAAAGACCTACAAAAGAAACCAAAAACAGTTAAGAAAATGACAATAGGAACAAATATATCAATAATTACTTTAAAGTTAAATGAGTTAAATGCTCAGACACTGACTAGCTGAACGGATACATAAACAAAACCCATATGTATGTTGTCTACAAGAGACCTACATCAGGCCTAGAGACACATACAGACTGAAAATGAGAGGATGGAAAAAGGTATTCCATGCAAATGGAAATCAAAAGAAAGCCACAGTAGCAATCTTCATATCAGAAAAAATAGACTTTAAAATGAATATTACAAGAGATAAGGAAGGACACTGCATGATGATTAAGGGATCAATCCAAAAAGAAGATATAACAATTGTAAATATTTATTCACCCAACATAGGAGCACCTCAATACATAAGGCAAACACTAACAGACATAAAAGGAGAAGCTGACAGTAACACAATAATAGTAGCAGACCTTATACTCCATTTACATCAGTGGACAAATCATCAAAACAGAAAATTAAAAAGGAAACACAAGCCTTAAATGACACAATAGACCAGATAGTCCTAACTGATATCTTCAGTACATTCCATCCAAATGCAGAAGAATGCACTTTGTTCTCAAGTAGACATGGAACATTCTCCAGGAAAAGACCACATCTTGGGTCACAAATCCAGCATTAGTAAATTTAAGAAAGCTGAAATCATTATCAAGCATCTTTTCTGACCACAGCACTATGAGACTAGATGCTAATTACAGGAAAACGATTTAAAACCACAAACACATGGAGATTAAACAATACATTTCTAAATAACCAACAGGTTATTGAATTAAAAAAAAATGGAAGTCAAAAAATTCCCAGAAGCAAATGACAAAACACAATGACTCTAAACCTATGGGATGTAGCAAAAGCAGGGAAGTTTAAAGCAATATAATTCTACTTCAAGAAATAAGGAAATGACGGATGGACAACCTAACATTACACATGAAACAACTGGGGGGGGAGGGGACAAAAAAAACAAAAGTTAGCAGGAGATAAATCATAAATATCAGAGGAAAAAATTTTTTTAAAAATGAAAGAAATAATACTTAAGATTAATAAAACTTTATTGAGAAGATAAAGAAAATTGACAAATCATTAGTCAGATTCATCAAGGAAAAAAAGGGGAGAAGAACAAAGTCATCAAAATTGGAAATGAAAAAGGAGAGATTACAACAGACAATGCAGACATACAAAGGAGCATAAGAGACTATTACAAGTAACTATATGTCAATAAAATGGACAACCTGGAAGATATGGACAGATTCTTAGAGAATTTCAACCTTCCAAGACAGAACCAGGAAGAAATAGAAATTATGAACAAGCCAATAACAAGCACTGAAATAAAAACTTTGATCAAAAATCTCCCAGAAAACAAAAGCCCAGGGCTAGATGGTTTCATGGGTGAA
>SJYG01001402.1:67132-78531 GCA_006410535.1 Litocranius walleri
TGATTCATGAACCAAGATAGTATGGTTTTAGTAAAACAATAGACAAGTAGATCAATGGAACTGAACACAGAGCCCAGAAATAGAGCCACATTAATATAGCCAACCAATTTTTGAAAAGAAGCAACACAGTGGTGCAAAAACAGGCTTTTGGACAAATGGTACTGGAACAACTGAACAGCCACATGTTAAAAAAAAAAAAAAAGAAGAAGAAGAAAGAAACACTCCTTACACCCTTCACAAAAATTGACTCAGGATGGATAATAAACCTAAATGTAAAATTTAAACTTTATAAACCATCTGGAAGAGAATATAGGAGAATACCTATTTGACCTTGAGTATGGCAATGACTCTTTAGATGCAATACCAAAGGTAGGATCTACAAAAGAAAATCTTACAAAAGTCTATGTCAAGAGAATGAGGAGACAAGCCACAGACTTGGAGAAAATATTTGCAAAAGACACCATTTGTAAAGGACTTTCATCCAAAATATACAAAGAACTCAACAATAAGTAAATGAACAATCCAGTTTTTTTCATTATCAAAAGAATGGAACAAATTCAACAGAGAAATTCAGATGCCAAGTAAGCATATGAAGGATGTACAACATCATGTGCCATTAGGGAATTGCAAATTAAAACAAAAATGAGTTACCACTACCTACCTATTAGAATGGCTAAAATGCAAAACACTGACACCAAATGCTGGCAAGGATGTGTAGCAGCTGGAACTCTCATTCACTGGTAGTAGGAATGCAAAATGGTACAGCCACTTTGAAAGACAGTTTGGCAGTTTCTTTTGAAACAGCATGTTCTTATCATGTGATCCAACAGACACTTCTTAGTATTTACCCAAATTAATTAACTTTTATCTATACAAAACCTGCACACAGATATTTATAGCAGTTTTATTCATAATTTCCAAAACTTGGAAACAACTAAGATATTTTTCAGTAGGTGAATGGGTAAATAAAGCATGGTACACCCAAGGGACAGAATATTATTCAGTGATGAAAAAAAATAAATAAAAGAGCTATCCAGCTTTGAAAGACATAGAGGAAACTTAAATGTATATTAGAATGAAGAAAAGAAAATCTAGAAAAGCTACATAATGTATGATTCCAGCTATATGACAGTCTGGAAAAGGCAAAACTATGGAGATAGTAAGAATATCAGTAATTGCCAGGGGTTACATGCAGGGTGGGATGAGTTGGCAGAGCACAAAGGATATTGAGGGTGGTGAAAGTATTTTGTATGATACTACAATAGTGGATATATGTCAAAACCCATAAAATGTATAACACCAAGAGTGAACCCTAATGTAAGCTTGAACTTAAGTGATGATGATGCATCAAAGTAGGTTCATTGACTGTAATAAATGTACCACTGTGTAGTGAGGAAGGTTGTGGGTAGGAGGGAACAGAAGATATTTACCCTCTGTACTTTCAGTTTTGCTGTGAACCTAAAACTGATTTTAAAACAAATTTTATTATTTTGTAAATCACATATAATTCATAAAATTATATAATTATGCAATTGATATATATATATGATTTATATATACCAAATATATATATATACCATTATTAACTCACAGCTCACAGTGTGGATAGGTGAAGGATAATAAAGTTTGGGTGTTTAGGAAAGAATGAAAATCAGTGGAGAAATTATTCAGTGAGAGAATGAGCAAAAAGTAGTAAGATAAGAAGTTCCTTGGGGGTCTAGTGGCTAAGACTCTACACTCCCAAATGCAGGAGGTCCAGGTTTGATCCCTAGTCAGAGAACGAGATCCCACATGCTGCAATTAAAGAGTCCACATGCCACAGTGAAGATCAGAGATCCTGTGTGCCACAACTAAGATCAAAGCAAACAAATAAATAAATAAATATTTTTTAAAATAAGAAGATTATATGATGCTAGAGGTATTTTTAAGTGGGAGAGAATAAGGAAAGTGAACTGGAGATGGGTCAAATTAAAAGCAAAACTTTTAGAATAAAAATGCTCATTATAAAATCTAACATCAATCACATCAATCACTATACTGGCTTCAAAGCCGAACTGTTCTGAAACAAGCCCTCACAGAATGCCACCTTGACTTCTCAAAAGACCACACATTACGTTTCTTTCATCAACTTGTTCACCCGCCACAGTGCTTCCTGGCCCTCATAGTGTACATGCTCTTTTTCGGAACTAATCTAAATCTTTACCATTATAGTTTGTGTAAAGTTTTTGTGTCCTGTGTTCAGTAAGTATGGGCATAACAACTAGGCTTATTGTTATAGAATTGCCAGAAATTCTCCAAGTCCTGATCCCCAGACCCTGTGTGAACATTATGGCCATAGTGATTTAGTGGCTGCTTCTTACTAAATGTTTGTCCTTGGGCCTGTCACTAAACCTCATTGAATCTTCATTCTCACCTCTATCCCCCCACCACTATAAACCAGGGCTGATACCATCTACTTCCTTTGATTGTAATGACCCTAATGGAAGTTCACATTGGAAAGGAACCAGCACTGGTCCTGACCTGGAGTACATGCTCTGTGAGCTGGGATTCTGGTTCTATTTCCCTAAGAAGATAGCAGGCATCTGCATTTTTCTTTTTCTTTCAGAGAATCAGCCTACCTTAATCCTCTCAGATTCAGTCTGCTGCTGCTGCTGCTACTAAGTCAATTCAGTCGTGTCCGACTCTGTGCGACCCCATAGACGGCGGCCCACCAGGCTCCCCCGTCCCTGGGATTCTCCAGGCAAGAACACTGGAGTGGGTTGCCATTTCCTTCTCCAATGCATAAAAGTGAAAAGTGAAAGTGAAGTCGCTCAGTCGTGTCCGACTCCTAGTGACTCCATGGACTGCGGCCTACTAGGCTCCTCCATCCATGGGATTTTCCAGGCAAGAGTACTAGAGTGGGGCAGACTCAGTCGGAGTCTCCTTTAATTCCACTGTGGAGTTTGTAGTCTCCTCATGTATGAGTGGCCTCTCTGTCTTCCTCCTCTCTCTTCTGTAAACCCTTCCCCCGACCTATCCTTCTTAACTTTGGGATCTTGGCATTAAGCAATAGCCCTTGCTTGCTTCTTTATACATACCTTCTCTCTTCCAGAGTTGATGATGCTTTTTGATGGTCAAAAAGCCTATTTTTCCACTATATTGTCTTTTTGCCTCCATCTCAAAGCCCAGATTTTCCTTATTCTTTTTGTTCTTCTAACCCAGATCTAAGCCTTTGACTGTGTGGATCACAATAAACTGTGAAAAATTCTGAAAGAGATGGGAATACCAGACCACCTGACCTGCCTCTTGAGAAACTTATATGCAGGTCAGGAAGCAACAGTTAGAATTGGACATGGAACAACAGACTGGTTCCAAATAGGAAAAGGAGTATGTCAAGGCTGTATATTGTCACCCTGCTTATTTAACTTATATGCAGAGTACATCATGAGAAATGCTGGGCTGGAAGAAGCACAAGTTGGAATCAAGATTGCTGGGAGAAATATCAATAACCTCAGATATGCAGATGACACCACCCTTATGGCAGAAAATGAAGAGGAACTAAAAAGCCTCTTGATGAAAATGAAAGAGAAGAGTGAAAAAGTTGGCTTAAAGCTCAACATTCAGGAAACGAAGATCATGCCATCCGGTCCCATCACTTCATGGGAAATAGACGGGGAAATAGTGGAAACAGTGGCTGTCTTTATTTTTTTGGAGTCCAAAATCACTGCAGATGGTGACTGCAGCCATGAAATTAAAAGACGCTTACTCCTTGGAAGGAAAGTTATGACCAACCTAGACAGCATATTCAAAAGCAGAGATATTACTTTGCCAACAAAGGTCTGTCTAGTCAAGGCTATGGTTTTTCCAGTAGTCATATGTGGATGTGAGAGTTGGACTGTGAAGAAAGCTGAGCACCAAAGAATTGATGCTTTTGAACTGTGGTGTTGAAGAAGACTCTTGAGAGTCCCTTGGACTGCAAGGACATCCAACCAGTCCATTCTGAAGGAGATCAATCCTGGGTGTTCGTTGGAAGGAATGATGCTAAAGCTGAAACTCCAGTACTTTGGCCATCTCAGGCAAAGAGTTGACTCATTGGAAAAGACTCTGATGCTGGGAGGCATTGGGGGCAGGAGGAGAAGGGGACAGCAGAGGATGAGACGGCTGGATGGCATCACTGACTCGATGGACGTGCGTTTGAGTGAACGCCAGGAGTTGATGATGGACAAGGAAGCCTGGCGTGCTGCAATTCATGGGGTCGCAGAGTCGGACATGACTGAGCAACTGAACTGAACTGAACCCAGATCTGATAATTTGCCCTGGGGGTAGAGTGGTTACAGATCCCTGGTCCTCCACCACTCCAAGGAGTACTTACCCTGACTATTCACATTCCTGTGAAAGAATATTAATCTTTCTCCAAACACTCCTTGGTCTTGACCCCACTGAATACTTTGGAGTAGGCCAGAGCCCTGGTGGCTCAGTGGTAAAGAATTAACCTGCAGTGCAGGAGACTCAGTTTCAATCCGTGGGTCAGGAAGATCCCCTGGAGTAGGAAATGGCAGCCCACTCCCATATTCTTGCCTGGAAAACCCCATGGACAGAGGAGTCTGGTGGGCTACAGTCCATGGGGTCGCAAAACAGTCAGACATGACTTAACAACTAAACAACAACAACAGAGCCTAGTAGTGCTCATTCTCAAGGGTGTCTGGCCTTGTAATTACAAAAGCCCATCACAGTGATAAAGATGGATGGAAAGACTACAAGGCTTCTTTCTTGTCCCAAGACACATCATTAAGTTTCCAAGTAGCTCAGGGAGGTAGGTAAGAATTGGTAGATGGAAGGATGCTGTTTATAGACCCCAAAGTGCAAAACTTGACCTGAGAGACACCAGCCAGGGATGTCTAAATTGCTCTGATAATCCTTGTAGAGCCTGAGCCCTGATCCTCAGCCCGTGGGTTTTGACTTTTGCTGCTGGCCACTCTGCTTCCTGGAGTGCTACAGTCCATGGGGCCGCAAAGAGTTGGACATGACTTGGCGACTGAACAACAACAACTCTGCTTTCTGCAGTGAGTTTCCCTCTCTGATTAGTTTCCAGGTTAAAAAAAAAAAAAAAAGAAAGAAAGAAAGAAAAATTGCCAGTCAAATAAACTAGATTGTACCTTCCTGCCACTCCATGTCTCTCTCCCACCTCCCTGCCCCCACATTCTACTCCCATCCCCAGAAACAGACAAAAACACAAGACTAAAGTAATCTTGAAGCCAAGTTCCACTAAGCACTAGACAACTTACTGGTTTCTCTTCAAGACATCCCTAGAGTTGAGTCAAAATGGTGATTTAAAAATCTACATTTCCAAAGTCACTATTGATTCAGCATACAAATGTTTCTTGAGATCTTATCATGTGCATGACACTCCATTCTACAGGGCTCAAACATGCCCCCTGATACCTTTTCAATGTGTTCAAATTCCAAAATATTCAGATAATACCCCAAATAACACTAAGATGGACAAGAATAGTATTAGTGGGGGAGTTGATAAGGAGATTCAGACAAGAGGAAGTACACTCTCTGAGAGGAGTATCATAAGACTTTTGGGAGGAGGTGACATTTATGCTGAATCTTTAGGGAGAATTGAAACAATTTTTATGCATAAAAACTGTCTAGGCATGAGCAAACATACATTTTTTTTAGTGAAAGAGTGTTGGAGTCAACAGACCCGAGTTAGAATCTCAGTTCTATCATTCACTGCCTTAAAGACTACCTTCCCCACTCAGACGCTCCATTTCCCCATAGATAAAATCACAATATTCGGTTAGCTTAGTCTTAAAGGTCCTGAATATGCTTCCATCTTGATATAGCTTTTCAAATGTCAGATAGACCAGTTTGCCTCAAGATAGAATAGATGAAAGAGAATAATGCAAGGGTATTGGGTCTATGTTATGAAAAGGATTGAATATAGGGCCTGGGAGCCTGAGCAGAGAAAGAAAATAGAAGCCAAGTCCCAGGCTTACGCCCTAAGGTTGTACATTTTGCCTGGTTCCAATTTAAGAACATGAACTTTGTAATCTGAGCTGCCTAGATTGGGAACCTAGCTCTACTACATACCAGTAGTTCATTTAAAAAGTCATGCCACCTCTCTGAGCCTTGGTTTCTTTGTCTCTAAAATGGGAGTGATAGTAAAGTTGTGAAGATTGAATAAGGTCATGCACACAAAGTGCCTATAAATATGTGATTTTCCTGCTCCTTAGTCCCTTCTCCTCAGTGCCGGGTTTTAATTAGTCTTTGCTGACCAATTACTTTTGTTCTTCTCATTTTCCAGCGCAGGCTTCAAAATACATCCAGAATTCAACCACTCCTCTGCATCCTCAATGCCATTCACCTGGATTATTGCAATAGCCTTTTACTTAACCAGCCTGATTTTACTTTGCCCACTTACCATCTATTCTTAATCCAATGGCCAAAGCAATCTTTTCAAAACTTAAGTCATGTCACTTATCTGTTCAAAACCCTACAATGTCTCCCTATCTCACTTAGAGTAAAAGCTTAGAAATTAAAAATGACCCACCTTATTAATGTTTGGACCTCATCTACCTGTTAGCCACACTTTCCTTCTTACTATTTCTCCAAAAAAGACAGGCTTTTCTTTTTACTTGCTGTTCCCTCTGTCTGGATCCTCACCTCATAGCTCAATCCATCACTTCTTCTATATTTTACTTAAATATTATTTCTAAGTAAGGTCTTCCCAGATCACCGTATATTAAATTGAAACATCCTCTAGCATTCCTTATTTTCTTTGCTGCTTTCTTTTCCTTTACAATGTTGATTATTACTATCTGACATACCATAAAATTTAATTACTTACTAGTATATCTCCCTTGAGAATATAAGCTTAATAATAAGTGCTTTGTTCACTATTGATGTCTCCATACATAGAATAGCACCTAGCACTCAATAAATATTGGTTGAGTAAATTAATGAATACAGTGGTCCTGTGCTGTGTGCCAAGTGTTGTTAAACAATTTGCATATATAATCTTAGGAAATCCTGCCTTCAAAATACAGACACTGTTAGTATCCCTATTACACAGGGGGAAACCCTGAAACTCCCAGAAGTAATGTGATATTTCTGAAGCCAAAGAGGGATTAGTTAATGAAGGTGCCAGGTTGTGTTAGACTTTATGGAGAAGTATACTCTGAATAGGAACACATCTTGAATTAAAGGTTGTGGTAGGCTTTGGGAGGGGGCAGGAGTGAGGGAGAAGCAATGTTCATGCATGCTAAGTCATTTCAGTCGTGGAGGGAGAAGGCATATTGGAATATAAACTGATTTTGTCATCAAGAGGTGATCTGATTTCTTGAAGTAAAATCTTGAGTTCATTGGCATCTACTGGCAACTCCATGTCTTCTTCAATAATTTTAACTTTATAAAGGAAATTGCAAGTGTGAAAGCAAGTTGGGAGCTTCAGCTGCCCTGGATTTGAGCCTGCAGGAATTTGGCTCCTTGTGAGTACTGGCAGAAAGAGACACCCAAACAAGACTAGTGAACTGACAGGAAAATGAGAAAACCCACTATCCACAAGAGTCTTCTTCTTTCCTTCCTTTTTTCGTAACGTCCTCTCTTTATCTTTCTTTAATTTGTACACATTTGTAAAACATTCAATTAATCCAGCCTGTCATCTGCAAGAATAT
The DNA here is from genome assembly GCA_006410535.1 of Litocranius walleri. Classification (NCBI taxonomy): domain Eukaryota; kingdom Metazoa; phylum Chordata; class Mammalia; order Artiodactyla; family Bovidae; genus Litocranius; species Litocranius walleri. The sequence goes on from SJYG01001402.1 coordinate 74,794, forward strand.
AACCTCAGGAAGGCAGAGCAGGAATGATTGTCTTGTTCACTGCTCTGTCCCCTGAGTGTACAACAGCCTATCACCTAGTAGGCACACAATATATAGTTGTGAAATGAATCTCTCTCCTCAGAAACGAAGCTCTCCTCCTATTGGGGGGAGGGCAATGAAGCGAAGGGAGAGCCCCTTTTAGTACTATCATGGGCCAGTACCATGTGGAGTGCCTGTGCCAGGGACTGTGGGCAGAGAAGATACCAAGAATGCAGACTTGGTGCAGGAGATCAGCGTAAAGGGAAGAAGCCACAGGGTAGGGACCAAAGGATTTTGCCCTGATTCTACACCTCTCTATCTCACTTTGCGGGGAACTGGTCAGAAACCTCTGGAGGAGCTCCTGCTTCCAAAAGCGCAAAGTTAGTGCTATGGGATCAGGTGGACAAAAGCGAGAAAGATGAGATTGAAAGGCACAGGATCTCTTGGAGAGGGTGTAGAGTGAACAAGTCCTTGTGAAAGTGAAATGGCCGTTCATTTGAATGCAAATGCTATGTAAAAGCCTAAAGCCCCTTGACGTCAGCCCAGCAATTGGGGGCCCGTCTATACAGGGCTACCAGTCACCTGGAAACCGTCAGGGTAGGAAACGCCTATGCAGTAGTCGGAGGGGCGAGCAGCACAGCTAAACTTCTGGTTTCCTATTGCTTCTCAAAGTCGGGTTGGGACCTTATAGGGAGTTCAGGATGCCTTAGGGAGCTTTCTCATATCCAAGCCACTATGTACAGAAGCTGCCTTTTGGAAAAAGAAGCGGACATGTACTCGAGCACTCTCAGAAGCCCCGCAGGAGGTGGCACCGCCGGGGCTGGTGCCACTGGGGATGGTGGGAGTCCTCTGCCAGCCTCCAACTTCGCAGCGGCCCCTTCTTATGCGCACTACATGGGATATCCACATATGCCCGGTATGGATCCTCACGGGCCATCGCTGGGAGCCTGGGGGTCACCCTATAGTCCCCCTCGTGAAGACTGGAGCGTGTACCCCGGGCCATCCAGTACTATGGGTACGGTCCCCATGAACGACATGAGCTCGAGCCCCGCCGCTTTCAGCTCACCGGAATATAGCAACCTGGACCCCGCAGGGGGTGGAAACAGCGGTAGCAGCCTGCCAACACCAGCCGGAGGATCACTGTTCCCCATCGACGGCGGCATCGCAGACGAGAGTTCTAGCAGAAGCCGACACAGCCCCTATGCATGGATGCGCAAGACAGTGCAGGTGACTGGTGAGTAACCGATACCAACGCTCTGATCCTTTTCCTTCCTTTGCTTCTTTACTTCTCTTGGCCTTCTGGTCCTCCTACTTCTCAGACTTCTCTTCGGACAGCTTAGCTAAGGAGACCACTACGTGGCTTACTGCCCAGGACCCCAGACCACAAGTGACCTCCCTCGCTTGTGCCTCTGCTCAAAAACAGAGTGTAGTGCTTGGAACTAAGCTGACAGTAGAGGACTTTTTCATCATTTTCTGATCAGCCAAAGGAGCAACCGCGGTGACGATGGACATACTGAGCCACAAAGATCAAGATCCAACCCTACCATTGCCCAGATAGGAAAACATATTCACGGGGAAGGTCAGTGGGTGAATGAGGAGAGGACAACTACGTTTCTCTATGCTCAGTCACTGCTGTTTGCCTGCTCCATTTCAAAGCCTTCTTTATCTGAGCAGGTCGGCTTCTTCCCCAAATCTGGTGATGGTCAACTTAGATTCAGTGCTTGATTGGCAATAGGAGGTCCAGTTTAGCCACAAAGGCCCTGATGGCAAAAGGGCCTCTTCACCATGAACTCTCAAGGAAATTCCAGTTTCCTTTGCCCAAGATGGCAGGCGCCAGCTGAATTCAAACCCAATGCCTTTGTACAACTTTCCTTCCATCAATGGAAAGCTACTGCACACCACCGGGACATAATAAGCTGCTCAGCCCTTAACATCTCTGGGGTGTGCAGCAGTATCAGCCCCAGCATCAATAAAGTTAAAGGGATTAAAGCCCTCCTAACAGTACAGGCAGGCATTTCGAGGTGCAGGGACTGGATATAGGCTTGTCAGGACACATAGGAAAGCCCAGAGATCTCAGCCTAATGCCAACTCACACTCCTACCAGCAAGCTACTGGTTGGCGGCTACTGGGAGGAGGGTGTGCACAGGGGTGTGGGGTGTGTAGGGGGGGTATTGTGCATACTGTGCTGTAATCTTGGACAGGGGCTGGAGGAGGGAGGTGAGATGTTTGTTTTCAGCTATAGTTGTGCTTTTATCACATTCTTATTATTCCAACTCATCACTCCTTTTCATTAGAGAAAATTAGTAAAATTCAGCTAACACTTTCATCCCTCTGGGGAAGAAATGACATTCCAATAGCATTTGCCTATAATGATTATGCTTCTGCTCACAATTCTGCACTTTTTCTCTGCTTAAAAATAGCAAAAGCAAGAGGGTGGGAAGGGACCAAATTTTATCATTGAGAGTACTCAGCTTGGAGGAGGCAGTTCTAATTGATTAGGACATTACTAGGGTAGCAATCCCAAATTAAGAGTAGAGCTTAAATACTTAGCTCTAAAGTGTTTGTAAGTCTACATATTGCTTTTTGAAATAAGAGTGAGTTGGTGGGCTAAAAAGAACAGAAAGTAAGCTTAGGGTGGGGCACTGTCAGGGCTGTTATTATATCTAATCTTAGGGTTGTAATTAACACCTATTCACTAAGACCTAACCATCAGCAAAAGCCAGAAAAGTGGCTGCTCCAGTTTAGGATTATGTTTTGAAATACTTTAAAAGAGGAAAGTCACTAGTATGCTGTTTGGAAGACAAAACAATGGGAAGAAAAGAACAAGGTAAAATAATTATCTTGAGTCATGAATTTTCTGTTTCAAAGAGAAAATATGACGGGTTTCTCTGCTTAATAGTCTTCATTTGCATTTGTCAGAGTCTCTCTTTTGTATAATTCTGGTGCCAGGAAAAGTTTAGAAAGGGACTCTAAATTACTCTATGGAGTCTTCATCATTAGCTCAGTCTTCAAACCTTGCTGTACAATACCATCTTCACAAGATTTTCTCTCCAACTTCTATGAGAAATTCTAAATTGAATGATTTTAGAACCTCACTAACTTGTGGCAGCCTATCCTATAGATGAGGCTTTATTAAATTCAATCACCATTTCATTTTAATGTCTTATAAAAATACCCCTTTGTTATATTCTTGCAATCTAAGTACATATTTAGCAATGATTTAAGAATATGATGAAAAGTATGGACCCTCTTCCAGAAAAATGCACAAGGGCACAAATGCACATGTATACACTTCATTTTTTCCACCAGATTTTTAAAATTTTTATCTATTTTTTGGTCTTGCCAAGCAGCATACAAGATCTTAGTTCCCTGACCAAGGACCAAACCCATGCTTTCTGCAGTGGAAACACAGAGTTTTAACCACTGGACTGCCAGGGAAGTCCCACATATGTCATTTATTTGAATAATTTTGGGAGACTCATGGATCCACTGAAATCCCTTTCATAGATCTCAGGTTATAAACTGATAACCTGAGAAAAAATTAAACTGATCACCTCTCTGTATCACTCCAAACCAAAAGGTACCCATTTGTATGCTTAGTACATAATGAGTGTTAAACAAATATCTGTTAAGTGAATAAGTCAGATCCTCCTAAATTTTATACTTTGCTCTGTAGTATTATAGGACATTTGACTTACAGCTGAGAACAAAACAGATGAT
>SJYG01001402.1:132812-144629 GCA_006410535.1 Litocranius walleri
GGCTTATACTCTAACAACTGGGAAGCAGGCCACACCGCTGAGGCAGTGACATCCATGAAACACAGAGAAAGCTCGACATCACATCCTGAACAGACTCTAGGTACCTCAACAGCAACAACACATACTAATGTTGTGTTGGGGATAACGGCTAGCACACTGTGAGGAAAGACAGGGCTAGGATCCATGCCAAAACCAGTCCTTGCAACAAGCACAACTCAATACAGGGTCTATACAGGGTGCTCCAAAGTAAAAAACATGACTTCAAGAGCATAGTAAATAATCATTTCTCCTAAATTCACAGAGACAGAGAAAGTTAAGTAAAATGAAAAGGCAAAGGAACTACTCCCAAATAAAAGCACCAGGCAAGATCCCCTGAAAGAAAAAATAAAACAGAGCCCACTGGTCTATTAGATTCTGAATTCTAAAAGATGATAATAAAAATGTTAATCAAATTAAGAAAGATTATTGAAAGAAATGTAGATCAGTATAACAGGGAACTAAAAACTTATTAAGATAAATCAATGAAAAGCAGACAATGCAATTGCCAGGATAAAAACCTATTTAGGACTTCCCTGGTGGTCCAGATGTTAAGATCTACCTGCCAGTGCAGCAGACATAGGCTTGATCCCTGGTCCAGGATGATTCCACATGCCTTGGAGCAACTAAGCTTTTATGCCACAACTGCTGAGCCCACACAACACAACTACGAAGCCCAAGTGCCACATCGACTGAAGCCTTCACACTCTAGAGCCTGAAAACCACAAGAGAGGTCACCACAATGAGAAGCCTATGCACAGCAATGAAGACTAGCTCCCACTTGCCACAACTACAGAAAGCCTGCATGTGGCAAGAAAGACTCAGTACAGCCAAAATAAATAAATAAAAAAAATTTAAAATATAATCTAGAAGTAATAATAGTAGACTAAATGACACAGAAGAATGAAAAACTGATATGGAAGACAGTAATGGAAATCACCCAATCAAAATTAATTTTTAAAAAAAGCAGACAAAAAGAAAATGAAAAAAAGAAAGTAACATACAAGACTTATGATATACAACAAAACATGCCAACCTACACATAATAGGAGAAGAGAGAGAGAAGGGGATTAAAAAGTGTATTTGAAGACATTATAGCTAAAACTTTCCTAAAACTAAAGAAGAATAAAGGATATGCAAGTGAAGGAACCATATAGGGTCCCAAATCAGATGAATGCACACAGGTATCATAATCAAAAGGGAAAAAGTTAAAGACAGGATTCTAAAGACAGAGAGAGAGAAACAATCAGTTACAAGGGGATGCCCATATCAGCCGATTTCTCTGCAGAAACTTTGCAGGCCAGGAGGAAGTGACATGATATATTTAAAGTCCTGAAAGGGAACAACCTATGACCTATGATACTCTATCCAGCAAGATTACCACTTAGAATAGAAGGAGAGATAAGGAATTTCTCAGACAAGCAAAACTTAGAAGAAGTCAGCAGTGCTAAACCTATCTTAAAATATATATTGAAAGGTCTTCTCTAATAGAAAAAAAAACAAGAATCTACAGGAAATAGAAAATCACAATAGGAATAGCAAACAAATAAAAGGATTTATAATCATTTAAATAAGCCAGTACACAGATTTAAAGATAATCAAAAACTTTTGTAAAAGCAATTATAACTATAATTAACAACAAAAGAGTAAGCATGAATATGTAAAAAATCAAAATCACAAAATATGAGGGAGGGGAATNTACCAGAAAGGGAAAAATCACAATAGGAAAGGCAAATATGTAAAAGGATTAATGATCACTTAAATAAGCCAGTACACAGATTAAAACACAATCAAAAATTTTTGTAAAAACAAATATAACTACAATTAACAGAAAAAGCATAAGCGTGAAGATGTACAATAGAATATCAAAATCACAAAATGGGGAGAGGAGTGAAACATGAAGATCTTTTAGAAAGTGTTTGAACTTCAATGGTTATCAGATAAAAGCAAGGACATATTGTTATGGGTCACCATACATAAACTCTATGGTAACCACAAATCAAAAATATGTAATAGATTCACAAAAACCAAAGAGAAAAGAACTGAAGCATGCTACAAAAGAAAATCATCCAACTACAAAAAGAAGGAAAAAAAGAAATGGACAAAGAACTACAAAAACAACTGGAAAACAAGTATTAAAATGATAATAAATACAAACCTATCAATAATTACTTTAAAGTCAATGGATTAACACTCCAATCAAAAGATATAGAGTGGCAGACCAGATTTTTAAAAAATAACCAGCAATATGCTATCTACAAGAGACCCAATTCATGGCAAAAGACACAAACATATTAAAAGTGATGGGACAGAAAAATATTTCATACAAATGGAAATGACAAGAGTGCAGGAGTAAGAAAGTTCATATCGGACAAAACTGAGTATAAAACAGAGGGCTATCACCTAAAACAATTAGGAAAAAATCAAACAAACCCCAAAGGCAACAGAAAGAAGGAAATAATAAAGATCAGAGAGGAGATAAAGAAAATCGAGATGTTTTAAACATAGAAAATGTCAATAAAACCAAGAGCTGCTTATTTTTAAAAGATAAAAAAGTTGATAAACGTCTAGCCAGGATCAACAAGAAAAACAGTGAGGACTCAAATAAAATAAGAATGAAAGAGAAGAGGGACTTCCATGGTGGTCCAGTGGTTTAGAATCCACCTGCCAATGCAGGAGACACAAGTTCAATCCTTACTCTGGAAAGATTCCACATGCTCAGTTCAGTTCAGTTCAGTTCAGTCACTCAGTCGTGTCTGACTCTTTGCGACCCCATGGATCGCAGCACACCAGGCCTCCCCGTTCATCACCATCTCTCAGAGTTCACCCAGACTCACATCCATCGAGTCCGTGATGCCATCCAGCCATCTCATTCTCCGTTGTCCCCTTCTTCTCCTGCCTCCAATCCCTCCCAGCATCTGAGTCTTTCCAAAGAGTCAGCTCTTCACGTGAGCTGGCCAAAGTACTGGAGTTTCAGTTTTAGCATCATTCCTTCCAAAGAAATCCCAGGGCTGATCTCCTTCAGAATGGACTGGTTGGATCTCCTTGCAGTCTAAGGGACTCTCAAGAGTCTTCTCCAACACCACAGTTCAAAAGTATCAATTCTTTGGCGCCCAGCCTTCTTCACAGTCCAACTCTCACATCCATACATGACTACAGGAAAAACCATAGCCTTGGCTAGACGGACGTTAGTCGGCAAAGTAATGTCCCTGCTTTTGAATATGCTAGCTAGATTGGTTATAACTTTTCTTCCAAGGAGTAAGCGTCTTTTAATTTCATGGCTGCAGTCACCATCAGCAGTGATTTTGGAGCCCCCCCAAAATAAAGTCTGACACTGTTTCCACTGTTTCTCCATCTATTTCCCATGAAGTGATGGGACTGGATGCCATGATCTTGGTTTTCTGAATGTTGAGCTTTAAGCCAACTTTTTCACTCTCCTCTTTCACTTTCATCAAGAGGCTTTTTAGCTCCTCTTCATTTTCTGCCATAAGAGTGGTGTCATCTGCATATCTGAGGTTATTGATATTTCTCCCTCCAATCTTGATTCCAGCTTGTGTTTTTTCCAGTCCAGCATTTCTCATGATGTACTCTGCATATAAGTTAAATAAGCAGGGTGACAATATACAGCTTTGACGTACTCCTTTTCCTGCTTGGAACTAGTCTGTTGTTCCATGTCCAATTCAAACTGTTGCTTCCTGACCTGCATATAGGTTTCTCAAGAGGCAGGTTAGGTGGTCTGGTATTCCCATCTCTCACAGAATTTTCCACAGTTTATTGTGATCCACACAGTCAAAGGCTTTGGCATAGTCAATAAAGCAGAAATGGATGTTTTTCTGGAATTCTCCTGCTTTTTCCATGATCCGGTGGATGTTGGCAATTTGATCTCTGGTTCCTCTGCCTTTTCTAAAACCAGCATGAAAATCTGGAAGTTCACGGTTCACATATTGCTGAAGCCTAGCTTGGAGAATTTTGAGCATTACTTTACTAGCTTGTGAGATGAGTGAAATATGCGGCAATTAAGCCCATGGGCCACAATTACTGAGCCCATGACTTATGGCCCATGTGCTACAACTACTGAAGCCCATGCACCTAGAGCCTTTGCTCCACAAGAGAAACCACTTCAATGAGAAGCCCATGCACCACAGCTAGAAACTAGCCCCTACTCTCCACTACTAGAGAAAGCCCACATGCAACAACAAAGACCCAGTGCAGCCATGAAGACACCAGCATAGTCAAAAATAAATGAATAATTTAAAAATACAGATTTTTAAAATGTAGAAAAGATGAATAAAACCAAGAGTTTTTTTTTTTAAGATTAAAAAAGTCAACAAATTTCCACCCACATTCACCAAGAAAAAGAGTAAGTACCCAAATGAAACAAGTAATGAAAGAGGGACTTCCATGGTTGTCCAGTGGTTATGAATCAACCTTGCAATGCAAGGGGCACACGTTCTAATCTCTGATCAGGGAACTAAGATACCACATGCAATGGAACAGTGCCAGAGCTACTGAAACCCACATGCTCTGGAGTTCATGCACTGCAACTACAGACTGCATGTGCCCTAACTAGAGAGTCTGTGCCCTACAATGAAAGATCCCACATGACACAGCTAAGATCCAACAGAGCCAAATAAGTGAATAAATAAATATTTTATAAAAAGAGAAGAAATAACAACTGATACCACAAATGCAAAGAAAAATCATAAGAGAATGATATAAAGTTATATGCCAACAGATTGAACAACCTACAATAAACAGACAACTTTCTAGAAACATATAGACTGTCAAAATTGAACCAAGAAGAAACAGACAAGGGGAACAGATTGGCCACTAGAAGTGAAATAAAGTCTGTAATGAAAAGAAAAATCCTTGCATACAAAACTCTAGGACCTGATGGCTTCACTGGGGAATTCTACTATATATGCAAAGAATAACTCATACCTATTCTTTGAAACCATCCCGAAAGACTGAAAAGGAGGAAACACTCCCAAAGTCATTCTATGAAGCAACCATCACCCTTGTATCAAAACCAAAAAAACACACTACACAAAAAAGAAAAGAAAAGAAAAGAAAATTACAGGCCAGTGAAGTGAAAGTCACTCAGTCATGTCTCACTCTTTGTGACCCTATGGACTATACAGTTCATGGAATTCTCCAGGCCAGAATACTGGAGTGGGTAGCCTTTCCCTTTTGCAGGAGATTTTCCCAACCCAGGGATCAAACTCAGATCTCCCACATTGCAGGCATATTCTTCACCAGCCTGAGCCACCAGGGAAGAACAACTGAATTCAACAATACATAAAAAGAATCATACACCATGATCAAGTGGGATTTATTCTAGGGTCACAAGGATGGCTCATCATAAGCATTTCAAACAATGCTATACACCACATTAACAAAAACAAACAAAAGACAAAAAACACATGATCATCTCAATAGGCACAGAAAAAGCATTTGAACAAAATTAAACATTTACTCATGACCAAAATTCTCATCGAAGTGGGAGAATTAGAGTCTAGAAGGAACATATCTCAACATTATTATGGCCATTTATCTCAGACCCACAGCCAACATCATACTCAATGGTAAAAAAGGGAAAGCCTTCCTATTAAATTCAGGAACAAGACAAAAATGCCCATGCTCATCACTTTTATTCAACATAATATTGGAAGTCCTAGGCACAACAATCAGAGAAGAAAAATAAATGAAAGATATTCAAATTGTAAAAGCAGAGGCAAAATTGTCATCATGTGCAGATGACATGATACTTCACATATAGACTCTAAAAAGCTCCACCCAAAAATACTTAGAACTAATAAATGAATTGAGAAAGGTAGCAGGATACAAAATTAACATACAGAAATAAATATCATAAAGGGAAAGTAAAAAAGAAAACTATCCTGTTTAAAATCACTCTAAAAAACACCTAGGAATAAACAGGGGGTGAAAGATTGACGGGAGCCAGCGTGAGGAACTCTGCCCATGGCCAAGGTCATGAGGAAGGAGGCTTCGGCAGGACCAAGCCTCAGGAGACCCCCTGTTCCTAAACATCTACCCCCAAAACCAGAGTCTGTTTTATGCTCTCACCTACACCTCTGACTTTACCCCATCACCATTTTTCTCAGAGAAGGAGTTAACTTGCAGCTCCAGTTAATAAAAATTCATGGATGTGACAAGAGTGTTTCAACTTACAAACTCCTCTGAAGGTTCTCTAGCCTACCTGAACAGGTTCATCTGGCCACATGTGATTGTTTACAGCCTCCCAACCATGATAGACACGAGATGCTTTAAAACTTTCTAAATACAGACTCTTTTGAGAAGTTAGAAGATTATTAGTAGAGTATAGCGGGTTGATTAGAAATTATATTGGTGAAGGGTTTTTTCATTTGTCATATCAATAATTACTGCTAATTCCCTGCCCTGGGTGTGACAAGGGTGTCTCAGGTCAAACCTCTCTGCTGACAGACTAGCTTGTGTGACAACCTTTCAACCATAAACAGCACAGAGAGTTTGGAGGATTTTGAAAGTCTTAATTAGCATAAGGCTTTTCTCATTGTTGAGTCAATGATTGACACCAGGCCTCCATATCCTTAGGCACCTGGGAATATATTAATCAATGTATGTGGAATATAGAAAATATAGTAGTTTTTGATGTTAGCAATACTAGACTTTTTGAGTTAACAAATTTTCTCTTTTGTTATAGATCACTGTATTTTGTTATAAATCACTGTGTCCTTGCTATGTAAAAATGTAACTTTATCACTATCTTAAGACTAAATAGATCTTAAGGGGAACACTGGTGAAGGGTTTTCATTTGTTGAGCCAGTATTTGCTGCTAAATCTCCATATGCCTTGCCCTTATAATGAATATAACTAGCATATAGGAGAAGTAAGTATTAACCTTTAAGATTAATCATGTTAAACTTTAGGCTAAGTAAATTCCTTTCTTGATTGTAATCCACTACACCCTCACTCTATAGGAATGCAACTTTATTTGGAGGGTGGCGCCTGGTTTAAGAAAAAAATCACCCCTGGAAAAAATAAGTTTTCTGGTTGACTGACCATTATCAGAAAGGGCCATAAAATGTCAGCAGGCCTCATGGCCAGAAGATGATGTAAAACCCATAAGTCCTTTGTATAATTTTATATGAAGCACCTGATTTTGACAAAAGTCAGGTCTTTTGACCCCCACATGACTCTGTATTCATCCCTGTGTATAACAAAAAGTATATAAGCAAACCTGAAAAATAAAGAAATCGGATCAGTTTCTGGAAAGACTGATTCCCCTGTGTCGTTCTTTCCCCTTCTGGCTGAATTCCCATCTGGTACACAGGTGCTCACCAAGCCTGCTAACTTTGCCTGGGCTTCTAAGATCAGACCGGGGAGGCCTCAGTGCCTCCTCTCCTTCGGGAGAATGGAAAGATGCCTGTGGTCTACATAGGTGGTGATTGGTATTCCACGTAAACCAAGTTATTCAGCCTCTTTTTCTCCACAAATATTTCCTACTACACTATCCATTTCTAATCTCTATATATATATCTGTAATTAAATAAGTTTTTTCCTAGGATGCCTACTCCATTTCCCCTTCGAATTACCTTGGATCCACTGGGGCTGGACCCCGGCAAAAGATGTATGTGCTTAAAACTATAAAATATTGATAAAGGAAATTGAAGATGATTCAAAAAATAAAAATATATCTTGTGCACTTGTATTAGAAGGATTAATATTGTTAAAATGTCTGTACTACCCAAAGCAATCAATAGATTTAATGCAATCCCTATCAAAATACCCAGGACATGTTTCATAGAATTGGAAAAAATAATCCTAAATTTATATGGAACAACAAAAGTCCCTGAATACACCAAGTAATCATGGGGAAAAAAAAAGCTAGAGGTATAACCCTTCCATTCTTCAGACTATTCTACAAAGCTGCAGTAATCTAAACAATGTGGTATTGGCACAAAAATATACACAGAGACCAATGTAACAGAATAGAGAGCCCAGAAATAAACCCACACACCTATGGTCAATTAACTTAAAAGCAGCAAGAATATACAATGGAGAAAAGACAGTCTCCTCAACAAGTGGCCTGGGAAACCTGGACAGCTACATGGAGGTCAATGAAATTAGAATACTGCCTCACACCATATATAAAAATTACCTCAAAATGGTAAAGACCTAAATATAAGAGATAACAGGATAAAACTCCTAGAAGAGAACATAAGTAAAAGAATCTTTGATATAAATAGTAGCAATATTTTCTTAGGTCAGTCTCCNACAAGTGGCCTGGGAAACCTGGACAGCTACATGGAGGTCAATGAAATTAGAATACTGCCTCACACCATATATAAAAATTACCTCAAAATGGTAAAGACCTAAATATAAGAGATAACAGGATAAAACTCCTAGAAGAGAACATAAGTAAAAGAATCTTTGATATAAATAGTAGCAATATTTTCTTAGGTCAGTCTCCTAAAGCAAAAGAAATAAAAGCAAAAATAAACAAATGGGACCTAATCGGACTTAAAAGTTTTTGCACTGTAAAGTAAACCATTAGTAAAACAGAAAGACAACCTATGGACTGGGAGAAAATATTTATAAATGATGCAAATAACAAGGGTCTAATATCCCCAATACTCAAAAGTTCATACAACTCAATATTTAAAAAGCAAACAATCCAATCAAAGAATGGGCAGAAGACCTATAGAGATTTCTCTAAAGAAGACATACAGATGACCAACATGCACATGAAAAAATGTTCAACACCACCAGTAATTTGAGAAATGCAATTCAAAACTACAATGAAGTATCACCTCACACCAGTAAGAATGGCTATCATCAAAAAGTGTACAATTAATAAATGCTGGGAAGGATGTAGAGATAAAAGAAACCACTGACACTGTTGGCTGCAGTGTAAATTGGTGTAGCCACTGTGGAAAACTGATAGCTTATGGTGAATGATGTCAGATTTGTGATCTCTGAAGAAAAAGATTTAGCTTCAGGATCAGGGACCAGGCTTGATCACTCAAGCGCTTTTGTGTAGCAGAGTTTTATTGAAGTATGAAAAGGGACAGAGAAAGGTTCTGACATAGACATCAGAAGGGGGACGGAGAGTGCCCCCTCCTGCTAGTTTTAACAAGCCATTTTATGTCTCTTAGGAAGCTATCAATCAGATAAGAGAGACATCTCAAGGCTGAAGGAGTTTCACCAGGCCCCTCTCCACAATATCCATTTTTGAGATAGGATGGCACAAGGTTATGTCATCCCCCAGCCATAAAACAATTGACATGAATACTGGTCTGTTGAGCTATTATCAGCCCAAGGTTTGTGTAAAGAAAAAAGTTAGTCAGGTGGAACCATTTTAAAGAAAGGCAAATTCCAAAGCAAATACATAATTTCATTAGCATAGCTTAAGAAGAAAACAGTTCCATAGAGAGTTTGTTTCCTTCTGCCGCTTAAGGAAGAGATAAAAAATTGTCTGATGCTTGCAGCCTAATTCCTCCATATGGAGACTCCTGGCCTTCCTGCCTGTTACCCTGTCAGAACAGTATGGGGTTTCCTTTCAAACTAAAAATAGAGCTATCTTGTGATTGTGCAATTCTACTTCTGCATATCTAGAAGATATAAAAATTTCAATTAAAAAAAAAAACACATGCACCCCAATGTTCATAGAAGCACTATTTACAGTAACCAAGACATGGAAATAACCCTAATGTCTATCAATAGAGGATTGGCTTAAGAAGATACTGTACATATATACAACAAAATATTACTGTTATAAAAAGATTACATATTGCCATTTGCAACAACATGGATGGACTTAGAGTATATTATACGTAGTGAAGAAAGTCAGAAAAACACAAATATATCTAGATAGATCTGAATCACTTTGCTGTACACTTGAAACAAACACAATACTGTAAATCAACTATACTTCAAAAAAATGAAATGCCACTGGCAGCAACATGGATAAATTAGAAAAGGTTATATTTGGTGAAGTAAGTCAGACAGGGAAAGACAAATACAATATGATATCACTTACATAAGCAATCTAAGAAATAATACAAATATATACAAAACAGAAACAGACTCACAGACAGAAAACAAATTTTATGGTAAACAAAGGGGAGAGAGATGGGAGAGGGACAAATTAAGAGTATAGGATTAACAGAAACAAACTACTGTACATAAAATATATAAGCAACAAGGATTTACCATACAGCACACAGAATTATGTCCAATATCTTGCAATGGCCTATAATGGAATATGGGGGCTTCCCTTGTGGCTCAGAAGGTAAAGAGTCTGTCCACAATGCAGGAGACCCAGGTTCGATCCCTGGGTTGGGAGGATCCCCTGGAGAAGGGAATGGCTACCCACTCCAGTATGCTTGCCTGGAGAATTCCATGGATAGAGGAGCCTAGTGGGCTCCTTTGGGGTCGCAAAGAGTTAGGTATGACTGAGCAACTAACACTTTCACTTTCATAACGGAATATAATCAGAAAAATAACTGAATCACACATTCTGCACATCTGAAACTAACACAGTATTATAAATAAATTATACTTCAATTAAAAAAAAATCAAGATACGTTAGGTTAATAAGGTATAGAACTTTTAGACAATAATTTCACTACTTCAGCTGAACACCATTCAAAAATGGCACGGCCCACTTCCATATCAGCAAACACTAACAGCCCAGAATTAAACCTTTTGAAGGTTGTAGCAAGTTTTTTTTTTGGAGGGGGTGGGTGGAAAGAGGATTTTGAAAAAAGGCCAAGTATGAAGCATAAAACTTATACCCTCTACACTGTAATGAGTCACCCTTTCCACATGGTGTCAGTGTAGACCACAAAGATAGCCTGGATTTCCACTCTCCCCTCTTAAAAATGAAGTATTTCTCTTCTTTCCCACTTAGGTGATGGCAGAAGATGCCTAGGGGAGAATAACTTTCAAAATTGCTAAGCAATAACTACACTTCTCATGTCCTTTGATATTAGCAGAGGCCATGTGAAGAGAGAAAAACTACATTCTAAGCCCAGGAGGCATTAGTAGAGGCATAGTAGGGAACCAGAAACTTCTTGTCTACCCAGAAATAATGAGGAGCTCACATCTCTCCAGGTGAAATGTAGAATAGTTGAGGAATTGAGACTTCTAACTACGCTTGGTAAAGTAAGGCTGCATCCTTCCTTCTGCTGGAGCTGTGGTCAGAAAAAGCCAGCTAAAACATTTTTTAGACAACATAGCTTGACTCCAACCCACATCTTCTGTGCTATTATTGACAAAATATTATATTATGCACTATCAAGCCAATGATACAATTATTAGTATATGCACATCACTTACCAGGTGGTGCTAGTGGTAAAGAACCCACTGCCAATGCAAGAGACGTAAGGGACGTGGATTTGATCCCTGGATCAGTAAAATCCCCTGGAGGAGGGCATGGCAATCCATCCCAGTATTCTTGCCTGGAGAATACCACGGACAGAGGAGCCTGGTGGGCTATAGTCCATGGAGTCACAAAGAGTTGGACACGACTGAAGAGACTTTGCATGCACACACATACACTATTACATTTTTTTTTATCACATCAGAAAAGAAATACACATTTTTCTCTCTTTCTCTTTCTCTGATGTTTTTAACAGTCAGTCCCAAACTCCCAATCTGCTCCTCCCCTGCATCCTTCTCCCAGAACCATAAATTCATTCTCTAAGTCTGTGTGATTTTGCTTTCTAAATAAGTTCATTCCTATCAATATTTTTAGATTCTGCTTATAAGAGATCA
>SJYG01001403.1:17901-33708 GCA_006410535.1 Litocranius walleri
TACCACTCTCAGTGTGTGTGTGTGTGTCTACCTCAATGTGTCTGTTTCATTCTTCCACATTCTAACTCTCTCAGTGTGTGTGTTTTAATTCAGTGTGTGATGGTCTCTCATAGTGTGTGTCTGAGTTTCTCTCAGTATCTTGTGTCTCTCAGTATGTGTCTCTCTCTTTGTGTGTCTGGCTCTCCGTGTGAGTGTGTTTCTCTCTCAGAGTGTTTTCTATATCATTGAGGTGTCTCTCTCAGGGTCTTTGTGTTCCTCTCTATGTGTGTCTCTGTGTGTTTCTGTTTGTGTTTAATGAACGTGTCAAACTGTATGTGGCTCTCTCTCTATGAGTGTCTCGCCCACTGTGCATGTTTCTCTCAGTGTAAATGCATGTTTCAGTGTATCTGTTAATGTAGGTGTGTCTGTCTCAGTGTTTGTCTCTTTCCTATTGTCTGTGTATGTCTCATTCCTTGTCTGTCTCTCTCTTGCAGTTGGTATGTATACCTCTCTCTGCTTGTGTGTGTCTCTCCAGGAGCGTGTGTGTCTCTCAGTGTGTGAGTGTGTGACTCGCTCTCTGGTTTCATATTTTCCTCCCAGTGAATAAGTTTGCCACTCTCAGTTTGTGTGTCTCTGTGTGTGTCTCTATCTGATGTTCTCTGTGTGTGTCTCTCTCTTTCAGTTTGTGTGTGTCTCTCTGGCATGAGGCTTTCTCTCAGTGTGTATGTATCTCTATCTCATTCTGTATGTCTCTCTATCTTAGTTTTTATGTGTCTCTTTAGCTGTGTGTGTGTGTGCGAGTAATGGTGTGTGTCTCTCTTTCAGTCTTTAAGTGTGCCANCTAATTTTCACTAATTTTAGACCAAATTCTTCTCTTCACTACCTAAGAGCTGTAGTGACAATATTTGGCAAAATTTATTGATAATCACAGCTCAATACTTCAAGGGCAATCCATGGGCTAATTCTAAAAAGAATTTTAATCATACTTTTAATCAACTAGTTTTATCACAGTATTTTAAAATAAATCTTTCTCAGCTTGTCTCCATCTGAGAAATGGATAACATAGGAATCAAAGTGGTAAGTTTGCTCTTAAAATATTTTAAACTTTACCCCTGAGGCTGGATATATTTTCTCTATACTCCTAGTGTGTGTGTGTGTGTGTGTGTGCCAGTGTTTGTGTGTGCATCACTGTGTGTGTTGTCTCAGTGTGGGGGACACTTTTTCAGTGTCTGTGCCTTTCTTTTAGTGTTTCTTCCAACTGAGTGTGAGTACATAAGCCCTCGATGTGTATGTTTTTCTATCTTTGTGTATGTTTCTCTCTGTGTGTCTGTCTGTATGTTTGCGTCTCTCTAAAGCATTTGTGCCTCTTTCTGGATCTGTGTGTGTCTGTGTGTGTGTGTCTATCTCTGTGTGAGTGTCTCTGTTGTGTTCTCTCTCAGTAACTGTAGTGTGTGTTTCTCTACTTATGTGCGTT
Source organism: Litocranius walleri (assembly GCA_006410535.1). Classification (NCBI taxonomy): domain Eukaryota; kingdom Metazoa; phylum Chordata; class Mammalia; order Artiodactyla; family Bovidae; genus Litocranius; species Litocranius walleri. The sequence goes on from SJYG01001403.1 coordinate 19,355, forward strand.
TCTCTCGCAATGTCTGTTTGTGTGTGTGTGTGTGTCCTTGTTTCTGTGTGTGTCTCTTTCTCAGTGTATGTGTGTGTCTCTTGTTTAGTCTGAGTGTCTCACTCACAGTGTGTGAGTCTCTCTCTCACAGTGTGTATCTGAGTGTGTCTCTCTATATGTGTATGTGTCTGTCAGTCATGTCTCTCTCAGTAGCTGTGTGTCTCTCTCAGTGTGTGTCTGTGCATCTTGCTGAGTGTGTATTTCAGTGTTTGTGTCTCTCTGTCTGTTTTCGTCTCACTCTCTAAGTTGCATGTGTTTCTTCCTCAATGTGTGTTTCTGTCTCATTTTGTGTTTCTCTCTTTCATTGGGTGTGTCTCTCCTGGTTGTGTGTGCCTCTCCATGTGTGTGTGTCTCTGCATTAGCAACTTTCTCAGTGTGTGTCTGTCTCTCTCCCAGTGTGTGTCTCTCTCACTGTGAATGTCACTCTTCCAGTGTTTATGTACCTCTCTGTCATTGTGCCTGCATCTCCATCATGGTGTTTGCATGTCTGAGTCTCAGTGTGTGTGTGTGTGTGTCTGACCCTGTGTGTTTGTGTCTCTCTGTCTGAGTTTGTGTGTCTCTCAGTTTGTGTGTGTGTTTCAGTGTTTGTGTGTCTCTCTCATCATATGTGTTTGCATCATTCAATGTGTGTGTGTGTCCCCCTTATGCTGTTTCTCTCACTGGCAAGTGTGTGCCTCTCACTCAGTGTGTTTGTGTCACTCTCANTTTATGTACCTCTCTGTCATTGTGCCTGGGTCTCCATCATGGTGTTTGCATGTCTGAGTCTCAGTGTGTGTGTGTGTGTCTGACTCTGTGTGTTTGTGTCTCTCTGTATGAGTTTGTGTGTCTTTCAAATTGTGTGTGTGTTTCAGTGTTTGTGTGTCTCTCTCATCATGTGTGTTTGCATCATTCAAAGTGTGTGTGTGTGTCCCCCGTATGCTGTTTCTCTCACTGGCAAGTGTGTGCCTCTCACTCAGTGTGTTTGTGTCACTCTCACCATGTCTCTTTCATTCTTTCACATTATGTCTCTCTCAGTGTGTGTGTGTATCTTTCCCTGAGTCTTTGTATCTTTTTACATGTGTGTGATTCTCTCATTGTGTGTGTTTCTAAGTGTGTGTGTAGATCCAGGATTTTGGATCTCTCACTGACGATGTGTGTGACTCTCTCAGTGTGTGTGTGTGTGTGTGTGTGTCACGCTCAATGAGACTGTTTCATTTTTCCACATTCTATCTCTCTAGTGTGTGTTTTCATTCAGTGTGTGAGGGTCTTTCAGAGTGTGTGTCTGTGTTTCTCTCAGTGTCAGTGTGTCTCTCTCATTGTGTGTCTGGCTCTCAGTGTGAGTGTGTTTCTCTCTCCGAGTGTCTTCTGTTTCATTGAGGTGTCTGTCTCAGGTTGTTTTGTGCCTTTCAATGCATGTGCCTCTTTGCGTTTCTGTGTGTGTTTCATGAATGTGTCACACTGTGTGTATGGCTCTCTCTGTATGAGTGTCTTGCACACTGTGCATGTCTCTGTCAGTGTAAATGCATGTCTCAGTGCATCTGTCCATGTGGTTTTGTCTGTTTCAGTGTTGTGTGTATCTTTCCCAGTGTCTGTGTATCTCTCACTCCTTGTATGTCTCTCTCTCACAGTTGGTGTGCGTACCTCTCTCTGCTCGTGTGTGTCTCTCCAGGTGTGTGTGTGTCTCTCAGTGTGTGCCTGTGCATCTTGCTGAGTGTGTATGTGTGTCTTTCAGTGTTTGTGTCTCTCTGTGTGTTTTCCTCTCACTCTCTAAGTTGCATGTGTTTCTCTCTCAATGTGTGTTTCTGTCTCAGTTGGTGTTTCTATCTGTCATTGTGTGTGTCTCTGTTACGGGTGCCTCTCCGTGTGTTTGTCTCTTGGCATTAGCAACTTTCTGAGTGTGTGTCTGTCTCTCTCAGTGGGTATGTCTCTCTCAGTGTGAATGTCTCTCTTGCAATGTTTATGTAACTCTCTGTCATTGTGCCTGGGTCTCACTCATTCTGTTTGCATGTCCGAGTCTCAGTGTATTTGTGCATTTGATCCTGTGTGTGTTTGTGTCTCTTTCTATGAGTTCGTGTCTCTCTGTATAAGTTTGTGTATCTCTCAGTGTTTGTGTGTTTCTCAGTTTGTGTGTGTGTTTCAGTGTTTGTGTGTCTCTCTCGCAGCATGTGTGTTTGCATCATTCACAGTATGTTTGTGTGACTCCCAGTATGCTGTGTCGCTCGCTGACAAGGGTGTACCTCTTCCTTGTGTGTCTGTGTCCCTCTCTCCATGACTGTTTCATTCTTTGACATTACGTCTCTCTCTGTGGGTGTGTGTTTCTCTCCCTTAGTGTTTGTAACTTTTTACGTGTGTGTGTGTGACTCTCTCAGTGTGTGTATGTTTGTCAGTGTGTGTGTATCTCCCAGGATTTCGGTTCTCTCTCTGACTATGCATGTGCCTCTCTCAGTGTGTGGGTGTCACCCTCAACGTGTCTGTTTCATTTTCCACATTCTGTCTCGCTCAGTGTGTGTGTTCAGTTCAGTGTGTGAGAGTCTCAGAGCGTGTGTCTGTGTTTCCTTCAATATCAGTGTGCCTCTCAATCTGTGTCTCTCTCTTTGTGTGTCTGGCTCTCAGGGTGACTCTGTTTCTCTCTCCTCGTGTCTTTGTATTTCATTGAAGTGTCTCTCTCAGGGTCTGTGTGTTTCTCTCTCAATGTGTGTTTCTGTGTGTGTTTCATGAATGTGTCACACATTGTGTTTGTCTCTCTCTGTATGAGTATATCGCTCACTGTGCATGTCTCTCTCAGTGTGAATGCGTGTCTCATTGTTTCTGCCTGTCACTGTGGGTGTGTCTGTCTCAGTTTTGTGTGTCTCTTTCCTAGTGTCTTTGTCTGTCTTACTCAGTGTGTGTCTCTCTCTCGCAGGTGGGGTGTGTAACTCTCTCTACTTGTGTGTCTCTCCAGGAGTGTGTGTGCCTCTCAATGTGTGAGTGTGAGTCTCGCTCTTCGGTTCAATATTTCTCTCCATGTCAGTGTGTGATTGTCGTTCACAGTTTGTGTGTGGCTGTGTGTGTGTGTCTCACTCTGACTGCCTCTATGTTTGTGTGTCTCCCTCTTTCCGGTTGTGTGTGTCTCTCTGGCGTGCAGTTTGATCTCAGTGTGTGTCTCTCTTTCAGTCTTTCTGTGTGTCATCATTGTGTGTGTCACTGCTGGTGTGTGTTTGTGTGTGTGTTCCAGTGTGTCTGTCTGCATCACTCTGTGTGTGTGTGTTTCAGTGTGTGGGACTCTCTTTCAGTGTCTGCATCTCTCAGTGTTTCCATCCAACTCAGTTTGTGTGAGTCTGTATCTCTCGATATGTATGCTTACTCTGTTTGTGTATGTTTCTCACTCGGTGTGTCTGTCTGTATATTTGCGTCTCTCTAAATCGTTTGTGCCTCTTTCTAGATCTGTGTGTCTGTGTGTGTGTGTCTCTCTCTCTCTGTGTGTGTCTCTGTTGTGTTTCTCTCTCAGTAACTGTGGTGTGTGTTTCTCTCCTTGTGTGCATTTCTCTCGCAATGTCTGTTTGTGTGTGTGTGTGTGTCCTTGTGTTTGTGTATGTCTCTTTCTCAGTGTATGTGTGTGTCTCTTGTTTTCTCTGAGTGTCTCGCTCACAGTGTGTGAGTCTCTCTCTCACAGTGTGTATCTGAGTGTTTCTCTCTATATGTGTATGTGTCTGTCAGTCCTGTCTCTCTCAGTAGCTGTGTGTCTCTCTCAGTGTGTGTCTGTGCGTCTTGCTGAGTGTGTGACTTTCAGTGTTTGTGTCTCTGTGTCTATTTTCATCTCCCTCTCTAAGTTGCACGTGTTTCTTTCTCAATGTGTGTTTCTGTCTCATTTTGTGTTTCTCCCTCTTATTGTGTGTGTCTCTCCTTGTTGTGTGTGCCTCTCCGTGTGTGTGTCTCTCTGCGTTAGCAACTTCCTCAGTGTGTGTCTGTCTCTCTCTCAGTGTGTCTCTCTCAGTGCGAATGTCCCTCTTCCAATGTTTATGTACCTCTCTGTCATTGTGCCTGGGTCTCCATCATGGTGTTTGCATGTCTGAGTCTCTCTGTGTGTGTGTGTGTGTGTGTGTCTGACCCTGTGTTTGTGTCTCTCTGTATGAGTTTGTGTGTCTCTCAATTTGTGTGTGTGTTTAAGTGTTTGTGTGTCTCTCTCATCATATGTGTTTGCATCATTCAAAGTGTGTGTGTGTGTCCCCCTTATGCTGTTTCTCTCACTGGCAAGTGTGTGCCTCTCACTCAGTGTGTTTGTGTCACTCTCACCATGTCTCTTTCATTCTTTCACATTATGTCTCTCTCAGTGTGTGCGTGTATCTTTCCCTGAGTCTTTGTATCTTTTTACATGTGTGTGATTCTCTCATTGTGTGTGTTTCTAAGTGTGTGTGTAGATCCAGGATTTTGGATCTCTCACTGACGATGTGTGTGCCTCTCTCAGTATGTGTGTGTGTGTGTGTGTCACCCTCAATGTGTCTGTTTCACTTTTCCACATTCTATCTCTCTAGTGTGTGTTTTCATTCAGTGTGTGAGGGTCTTTCAGAGTGTGTGTCTGGGTTTCTCGCAATGTCAGTGTGTCTCTCTCATTGTGTGTCTGGCTCTCAGTGTGAGTGTGTTTCTCTCTCCGAGTGTCTTTGGTTTCATTCAGGTGTATGTCTCAGGTTGTTTGTGTGCCTTTCAATGCGTGTGCCTCTTTGTGTTTCTGTGTGTGTTTCATGAATGTGTCACACTGTGTGTATGGCTCTCTCTGTATGAGTGTCTTGCACACTATGCATGTCTCTGTCAGTGTAAATGCGTGTCTCAGTGCATCTGTCCATGTGGTTTTGTCTGTTTCAGTGTTGTGTGTATCTTTCCCAGTGTCTGTGTATCTCTCACTCCTTGTATGTCTCTCTCTCACAGTTGGTGTGCGTACCTCTCTCTGCTCGTGTGTGTCTCTCCAGGTGTGTGTGTGTCTCTCAGTGTGTGCCTGTGCATCTTGCTGAGTGTGTATGTGTGTCTTTCAGTGTTTGTGTCTCTCTGTGTGTTTTCCTCTCACTCTCTAAGTTGCATGTGTTTCTCTCTCAATGTGTGTTTCTGTCTCAGTTGGTGTTTCTATCTGTCATTGTGTGTGTCTCTGTTACGGGTGCCTCTCCGTGTGTTTGTCTCTTGGCATGAGCAACTTTCTGAGTGTGTGTCTGTCTCTCTCAGTGGGTATGTCTCTCTCAGTGTGAATGTCTCTCTTGCAATGTTTATGTAACTCTCTGTCATTGTGCCTGGGTCTCACTCATTCTGTTTGCATGTCCGAGTCTCAGTGTATTTGTGCATTTGATCCTGTGTGTGTTTGTGTCTCTTTCTATGAGTTCGTGTCTCTCTGTATAAGTTTGTGTATCTCTCAGTGTTTGTGTGTTTCTCAGTTTGTGTGTGTGTTTCAGTGTTTGTGTGTCTCTCTCGCAGCATGTGTGTTTGCATCATTCACAGTATGTTTGTGTGACTCCCAGTATGCTGTGTCGCTCGCTGACAAGGGTGTACCTCTTCCTTGTGTGTCTGTGTCCCTCTCTCCATGACTGTTTCATTCTTTGACATTACGTCTCTCTCTGTGGGTGTGTGTTTCTCTCCCTTAGTGTTTGTAACTTTTTACGTGTGTGTGTGTGACTCTCTCAGTGTGTGTATGTTTGTCAGTGTGTGTGTATCTCCCAGGATTTCGGTTCTCTCTCTGACTATGCATGTGCCTCTCTCAGTGTGTGGGTGTCACCCTCAACGTGTCTGTTTCATTTTCCACATTCTGTCTCGCTCAGTGTGTGTGTTCAGTTCAGTGTGTGAGAGTCTCAGAGCGTGTGTCTGTGTTTCCTTCAATATCAGTGTGCCTCTCAATCTGTGTCTCTCTCTTTGTGTGTCTGGCTCTCAGGGTGACTCTGTTTCTCTCTCCTCGTGTCTTTGTATTTCATTGAAGTGTCTCTCTCAGGGTCTGTGTGTTTCTCTCTCAATGTGTGTTTCTGTGTGTGTTTCATGAATGTGTCACACATTGTGTTTGTCTCTCTCTGTATGAGTATATCGCTCACTGTGCATGTCTCTCTCAGTGTGAATGCGTGTCTCATTGTTTCTGCCTGTCACTGTGGGTGTGTCTGTCTCAGTTTTGTGTGTCTCTTTCCTAGTGTCTTTGTCTGTCTTACTCAGTGTGTGTCTCTCTCTCGCAGGTGGGGTGTGTAACTCTCTCTACTTGTGTGTCTCTCCAGGAGTGTGTGTGCCTCTCAATGTGTGAGTGTGAGTCTCGCTCTTCGGTTCAATATTTCTCTCCATGTCAGTGTGTGATTGTCGTTCACAGTTTGTGTGTGGCTGTGTGTGTGTGTCTCACTCTGACTGCCTCTATGTTTGTGTGTCTCCCTCTTTCCGGTTGTGTGTGTCTCTCTGGCGTGCAGTTTGATCTCAGTGTGTGTCTCTCTTTCAGTCTTTCTGTGTGTCATCATTGTGTGTGTCACTGCTGGTGTGTGTTTGTGTGTGTGTTCCAGTGTGTCTGTCTGCATCACTCTGTGTGTGTGTGTTTCAGTGTGTGGGACTCTCTTTCAGTGTCTGCATCTCTCAGTGTTTCCATCCAACTCAGTTTGTGTGAGTCTGTATCTCTCGATATGTATGCTTACTCTGTTTGTGTATGTTTCTCACTCGGTGTGTCTGTCTGTATATTTGCGTCTCTCTAAATCGTTTGTGCCTCTTTCTAGATCTGTGTGTCTGTGTGTGTGTGTCTCTCTCTCTCTGTGTGTGTCTCTGTTGTGTTTCTCTCTCAGTAACTGTGGTGTGTGTTTCTCTCCTTGTGTGCATTTCTCTCGCAATGTCTGTTTGTGTGTGTGTGTGTGTCCTTGTGTTTGTGTATGTCTCTTTCTCAGTGTATGTGTGTGTCTCTTGTTTTCTCTGAGTGTCTCGCTCACAGTGTGTGAGTCTCTCTCTCACAGTGTGTATCTGAGTGTTTCTCTCTATATGTGTATGTGTCTGTCAGTCCTGTCTCTCTCAGTAGCTGTGTGTCTCTCTCAGTGTGTGTCTGTGCGTCTTGCTGAGTGTGTGACTTTCAGTGTTTGTGTCTCTGTGTCTATTTTCATCTCCCTCTCTAAGTTGCACGTGTTTCTTTCTCAATGTGTGTTTCTGTCTCATTTTGTGTTTCTCCCTCTTATTGTGTGTGTCTCTCCTTGTTGTGTGTGCCTCTCCGTGTGTGTGTCTCTCTGCGTTAGCAACTTCCTCAGTGTGTGTCTGTCTCTCTCTCAGTGTGTCTCTCTCAGTGCGAATGTCCCTCCTCCAATGTTTATGTACCTCTCTGTCATTGTGCCTGGGTCTCCATCATGGTGTTTGCATGTCTGAGTCTCAGTGTGTGTGTGTGTGTCTGACTCTGTGTGTTTGTGTCTCTCTGTATGAGTTTGTGTGTCTTTCAAATTGTGTGTGTGTTTCAGTGTTTGTGTGTCTCTCTCATCATGTGTGTTTGCATCATTCAAAGTGTGTGTGTGTGTCCCCCGTATGCTGTTTCTCTCACTGGCAAGTGTGTGCCTCTCACTCAGTGTGTTTGTGTCACTCTCACCATGTCTCTTTCATTCTTTCACATTATGTCTCTCTCAGTGTGTGTGTGTATCTTTCCCTGAGTCTTTGTATCTTTTTACATGTGTGTGATTCTCTCATTGTGTGTGTTTCTAAGTGTGTGTGTAGATCCAGGATTTTGGATCTCTCACTGACGATGTGTGTGACTCTCTCAGTGTGTGTGTGTGTGTGTGTGTGTCACGCTCAATGAGACTGTTTCATTTTTCCACATTCTATCTCTCTAGTGTGTGTTTTCATTCAGTGTGTGAGGGTCTTTCAGAGTGTGTGTCTGTGTTTCTCTCAGTGTCAGTGTGTCTCTCTCATTGTGTGTCTGGCTCTCAGTGTGAGTGTGTTTCTCTCTCCGAGTGTCTTCTGTTTCATTGAGGTGTCTGTCTCAGGTTGTTTTGTGCCTTTCAATGCATGTGCCTCTTTGCGTTTCTGTGTGTGTTTCATGAATGTGTCACACTGTGTGTATGGCTCTCTCTGTATGAGTGTCTTGCACACTGTGCATGTCTCTGTCAGTGTAAATGCATGTCTCAGTGCATCTGTCCATGTGGTTTTGTCTGTTTCAGTGTTGTGTGTATCTTTCCCAGTGTCTGTGTATCTCTCACTCCTTGTATGTCTCTCTCTCACAGTTGGTGTGCGTACCTCTCTCTGCTCGTGTGTGTCTCTCCAGGTGTGTGTGTGTCTCTCAGTGTGTGCCTGTGCATCTTGCTGAGTGTGTATGTGTGTCTTTCAGTGTTTGTGTCTCTCTGTGTGTTTTCCTCTCACTCTCTAAGTTGCATGTGTTTCTCTCTCAATGTGTGTTTCTGTCTCAGTTGGTGTTTCTATCTGTCATTGTGTGTGTCTCTGTTACGGGTGCCTCTCCGTGTGTTTGTCTCTTGGCATTAGCAACTTTCTGAGTGTGTGTCTGTCTCTCTCAGTGGGTATGTCTCTCTCAGTGTGAATGTCTCTCTTGCAATGTTTATGTAACTCTCTGTCATTGTGCCTGGGTCTCACTCATTCTGTTTGCATGTCCGAGTCTCAGTGTATTTGTGCATTTGATCCTGTGTGTGTTTGTGTCTCTTTCTATGAGTTCGTGTCTCTCTGTATAAGTTTGTGTATCTCTCAGTGTTTGTGTGTTTCTCAGTTTGTGTGTGTGTTTCAGTGTTTGTGTGTCTCTCTCGCAGCATGTGTGTTTGCATCATTCACAGTATGTTTGTGTGACTCCCAGTATGCTGTGTCGCTCGCTGACAAGGGTGTACCTCTTCCTTGTGTGTCTGTGTCCCTCTCTCCATGACTGTTTCATTCTTTGACATTACGTCTCTCTCTGTGGGTGTGTGTTTCTCTCCCTTAGTGTTTGTAACTTTTTACGTGTGTGTGTGTGACTCTCTCAGTGTGTGTATGTTTGTCAGTGTGTGTGTATCTCCCAGGATTTCGGTTCTCTCTCTGACTATGCATGTGCCTCTCTCAGTGTGTGGGTGTCACCCTCAACGTGTCTGTTTCATTTTCCACATTCTGTCTCGCTCAGTGTGTGTGTTCAGTTCAGTGTGTGAGAGTCTCAGAGCGTGTGTCTGTGTTTCCTTCAATATCAGTGTGCCTCTCAATCTGTGTCTCTCTCTTTGTGTGTCTGGCTCTCAGGGTGACTCTGTTTCTCTCTCCTCGTGTCTTTGTATTTCATTGAAGTGTCTCTCTCAGGGTCTGTGTGTTTCTCTCTCAATGTGTGTTTCTGTGTGTGTTTCATGAATGTGTCACACATTGTGTTTGTCTCTCTCTGTATGAGTATATCGCTCACTGTGCATGTCTCTCTCAGTGTGAATGCGTGTCTCATTGTTTCTGCCTGTCACTGTGGGTGTGTCTGTCTCAGTTTTGTGTGTCTCTTTCCTAGTGTCTTTGTCTGTCTTACTCAGTGTGTGTCTCTCTCTCGCAGGTGGGGTGTGTAACTCTCTCTACTTGTGTGTCTCTCCAGGAGTGTGTGTGCCTCTCAATGTGTGAGTGTGAGTCTCGCTCTTCGGTTCAATATTTCTCTTCATGTCAGTGTGTGTTTGTCATTCACAGTTTGTGTGTGGCTGTGTGTGTCTCACTCTGACTGCCTCTATGTTTGTGTGTCTCCATCTTTCTGGTTGTGTGTGTCTCTCTGGTGTGCAGTTTGATCTCAGTGTGTGTCTTTCTTTCAGTCTTTCTGTGTGTCATCAATGTGTGTGTCACTGCTGGTGTGTGTTTGTGTGTGTGTTCCAGTGTGTCTGTCTGCATCACTCTGTGTGTGTGTGTTTCAGTGTGTGGGACTCTCTTTCAGTGTCTGAATCTCTCTTTCAGTGTTTCCATCCAACTCAGTGTGTGTGAGTCCGTATCTCTCGATGTGTATGCTTTCTCTGTTTGTGTATGTTTCTCACTCGGTGTCTGTCTCTATGTTTGCGTCTCTCTAAAGCGTTGGTGCCTCTTTCTGGACCTGTGTGTGTCTGTGTGTGTGTGTCTCTCTCTCTCTGTGTCTCTGTTGTGTTTCTCTCTCAGTAACTGTGGTGTGTGTTTCTCTCCTTGTGTGCGTTTCTCTCACAATGTCTGTTTGTGTGTGTGTGTCTGTCCTTGTGTCTGTCTGTGTCTCTTTCTCAGTGTATGTGTGTGTCTCTTGTTTAGTCTGAGTGTCTCGCTCACAGTGTGTGAGTCTCTCTCTCACAGTGTGTATCTCAGTGTATCTCTCTATATGTGTATGTGTCTGACAGTCTTGTCTCTCTCAGTAGCTGTGTGACTCTCAGTGTGTGTCTGTGCGTCTTGCTCAGTGTGTGTGTCTGTCTGTTTTCGTCTCGCTCTCTACGTTGCATGTGTTGCTTTCTCAGTGTGTGTTTCTGTCTCATTTTGTCTTTCTCTCTCTCATTGTGTGTGTCTTTCCTTGTTGTGTGTGCCTCTCCAGTGTTTCTCTCAGTAGCTGCGTGTCTCTTTCAGTGTGTGTCTGTGCATCTTGCTGAGTGTGTGTGTATTTCAGTGTTTGTGTCTCTCTGTCTGTTTTCGTCTCACTCTCTAAATTGCACGGGTTTCTTTCTCAATGTGTGTTTCTGTCTCATTGTGTGTTTCTGTCTCATTTTTGTTTCTCTCTCTCATTGAGTGTGTCTCTCCTTGTTGTGTGTGCCTCTCCGTGTGTGTGTCTCTCTGCATTAGCAACTTCCTCAGTGTGCGTCTGTCTCTCTCCCAGTGTGTGTCTCTCTCAGTGCGAATGTCCCTCTTCCCATGATTATGTACCTCTCTGTCATTGTGCCTGGGTCTCCATCATGGTGTTTGCATGTCTGAGTCTCAGTGTGTGTGTGTATCTGAGCCTGTGTGTGTTTGTGTCTCTCTGTATGAGTTTGTGTGTCTCTCAGTTTGTGTGTGTGTTTCAGTGTTTGTGTGTCTCTTGCATCATATGTGTTTGCATCATTCACAGTGTGTGTGTGTGTCTGCCAGTATGCTGTTTCTCTCACTGACAAATGTGTGCCTCTCACTCAGTGTGTTTGTGTCACTCTCACCATGTCTCTTTCATTCATTTACATTATGTCTCTCTCAGGCTGTGTGTGCATCTCTCCCTGAGTGTTTGTATCTTTTTACATGTGTGTGATTCTCTCATTTTGTCTGTGTTTCTCAGTGTGTGTGTAGCTACTGGATTTTGGATCTCTCATTGACGATGTGTGTTCCTCTCTCAGTGTGTGTGTGTGTGTGTGTCACCCTCAATGTGTCTGTTTCATTTTTCCACATTCTATCTCTCAGTGTGTGTTTTCATTCACTGTGTGAGGGTCTTTCAGAGTGTGTGTCTGTGTTTCTCTCAGTGTCAGTGTGTCTCTCAGCGTGTGTCTCTCTCATTGTGTCTCTGGCTCTCAGTGTGAGTGTGTTTCTCTCCGAGTGTCTTCTGTTTCATTGAGGTGTCTCTCTCAGGGTCTTTGTGTGCCTCTCAATGTGTGTGTCTCTTTGTGTTTCTGTGTGTGTTTCATTATTGTGTCACACTGTGTGTATGGCTCTCTCTGTATGAGTATCTTGCCCACTGTGCATGTCTCTGTCAGTGTAAATGCATGTCTCAGTGTATCTGTCAATGTGGGTTTGTCTGTTTCAGTGTTGTGTGTATCTTTCCTAGTGTCTGTGTATGTCTCACTCCTTGTATGTCTCTCTCTCACAGTTGGTGTGTATACCTCTCTCTGCTTGTGTGTGTCTCTTCAGGTGTGTGTGTGTGTGTCTCAGTGTGTGAGTGTGTCACTCACTCTCAGATTTTATATTTCCCTCCCAGTCAATGTGTGTTTGCCACTCTCAGTTTGTGTGTCTCTGTGTGTGTCTCTCTCTGAGGTTCTCTAAGTGTGTGTGTCTCCCTCTTTCAGTTTGTGTGTGTCTGTCTGGCGTGAGGCTTTCTCTCAGTGTGTGTGTCTCTTTATCCCTGTGTGAGTGTGTGTGTCTGTATCTGGGTTTGTTTTTGGGAGTAGTGGTGTGGGTCTCTGCTTCAGTCTTTCTGTGTGTCATTCCATGTGTGTTTCACTCCTAGTGTGTGTGTGTCTGTCAGTGTGTATGTGTGCATCACTCTGTTTGTGTGTGTCTCAGTGTGTGGGTCTCTATTTCAGTGTTTGCCTCACTCTTTCAGTGTTTCCATCCAATTCAATGTGTGTGAGTACATATCCCTCGATATATATTTTTTCTTTTTTTGTGTATGTGTCTCTCTCAGTTTGTCTGTCTGTATGATTGCGTCTCTCTAAACATTTGTGCCTCTCTCTGGGCCTATGTGTCTCTGTGTTTATGCATCTCTTTCTGTGTGCGTGTCTCTGTGTGTTTCTCTCTCAGTAACTGTGGTGTGTTTTTCTCATTGTGTACGTTTCTCGCGCAATGTCAGACTGTGTGTCTGTGTCCTTGTCTCTGTGTTTCTCTTGTTTAGTCTGAGTGTCTCTCTCACAGTGTGTGTGTCTCTCTCTCACAGTGTGTATCTGTGTGTGTCTCTCTATATTTGTATGTGTCTGTCAGTCTTGTCTCTCTCAGTAGGTGTGTGTCTCTCTCAGTGTGTGTCTGTGCGTCTTGCTGAGTGTGTATGTGTGGCTTTCAGTGTTTGTGTCTCTCCGTGTGTTTTTGTCTCCCTCTCTAAGATTCATGTGTTTCTCTTTCAATGTTTGTTTTTTTCTCAGTTTGTGTTTGTATCTCTCATTGTTTTTTTCTCTCTCTCTGTTCGTGTGTCTCTCTGCATTAGCAATATTCTCAGTGTGTGTTTGTCTCTCTCACACACAATTTCACATGTCCCCATGGGTAATAAATTTTTTAAGATTTCTTGAGTAAGCACAAAAACACATATTATAAAACATGAAAACAACCCCAAATCCAACCATCTTCAAAGACACATTATCCCAAAGTCAATTTCTCATCAAATGAAAGCTCACTGATGTCCCATGGTCACTCCTTTAGCTGAAGTCCTCTGCATGAAGTTGGCGACCTCTGTAGAACTGCTGTGATTCTATGAAATTCAATATCCTATGGACAAAAGTTTAACCTTATATACCACCAAGGAAAATACTACCTATATGTAGAAAAACCAAGGCAAAATCATGATACAGAAGCCATAAACAACACTACCCATTTCCTCAAGATGAAACAGTCTTCCCTCCCAATTCTAAAATCTAAAAACACTTGAGGGAGTGCATTAATTTCTGATCGTGGAAGAGTCTTATTTATTATTTTTAAACCCCTTTATTGAGGTATTAGGAATGACTGACATATAAAAAAATGTGCACATTTAGTGTATACGATCTAATGAGTCTGGAGATAAGTATACATCCATAAAGCATCTCCATAATCTATACCATAAACACACTCATCCATTCTGAAGTTTCATTTCACCTTCATAAATTATTATTATTATTATTATTATTTGGTAATAAAAACATGGCAGAATAAGATGTACCCTGTTAGCATTTTCAGTACACATCAGTTCTGGGATCTAGAGGAGATGCAGAGGTACTTGGTTTCTGGCTTTAACTATATCCTATATCCTGTAGCTTAGTACTCTGAAAACTTACTAGAGGAAAGTCTACAACAGGCCTTTCAGCATTCTGGAAGTTGCTTTGTCTGACTGATGGGTTGAGACTGAGTACACAAGTGACTCTCCTTAGGATTCACTGCAGTAAGTTCACTGCTGTCTTTTTCCAAAGATGATAAGAAGTAGTATAGTAGGCTTGTACATGAATAAGGAGAGTCGAAGGAAGCTCAGAAACCCAAGCCAAATCTAAACTGTGAGGTGGCCTGGCTGGCGATGCTCAGTAACCCATTTTGTGTGCATGCTGAGTCAGCATAGTGGACTGGGAGGGCAAATTCAAATCCAGAGGGATGAAGAGACCATTCAAATCATACGGGAAAAGCTCCCTTTCCACCACAGCCATGTTTCACAGGTCTAGACTACAGAACAAGGAAGAGACAGCAAAGCCTTCATTTGTAGACAAAAATCACAATTCACTTGGGAAAATGGAAAATAATCCTGTTCCCATAATAAATGTCCCAGTTTATAAAAATAAGCCATATTTTCTTATAGGATATCCATCAGGGTCCATTGTTATTTTCTGTCCCTCAGCTATGCTAACCCAAAGGAAGGGCACAAGAATAGAGAAAGGAGATAGGAGAAAGTGTGCTGAACCCACAATATTCACCATAATCATCACACCAAAGATTCTTGTCCTCCCCAATGTCAGTCTTTTCTTATACTCTCAGAGCCTCCTCCTCAAAGCCCTGCTGGGCCCAAATTTCCCTAATCAAGGGAAAGCAAAAACCTGAAATGAGGAAACCATCGGACATTTTCCCTCCCCAAATTGAGCTCCCCTTTCCTCTCCCCTACTTGT
>SJYG01001403.1:145591-162137 GCA_006410535.1 Litocranius walleri
ACCTTTCTGTTTTGTTCCATTGATCTATATTTCTCTCTTTGTGCCAGTACCATACTGTCTTGATGACTGTAGCTTTGTAGTAAGAGCCTGAAGTCAGGCAGATTCCTCCAGTTCCATTCTTTCTCAAGATTTCTTTGGCTATTAGAGGATTTTTGTATTTTCATACAAATTCTGAAATTATTTGTTCTAGTTCTGTGAAAAATACCGTTGGTAGCTTTATAGGGATTGGATTGAATCTATAGATTGCTTTGGGTAGTATACTCATTTTCACTATATTCATTCTTCCAGTGCAGGAACATGGTATATTTCTCTATCTATTTGTGTCCTTTTTTATTTCTTTCATCAGTGTTTTATAGTTTTCTATATATAGATCTTTTGTTTCTTTAGGTAGCTGTATTCCTAAGTATTTTATTTTTTTCATTGCAGTGGTGAATGGAATTGTTTCCTTAATTTCTCTTTCTGTTTTCTCATTGTTAGTGTATAGAAATGCAAGGGATGTCTCTGTGTTAATTTTATATCATGCAACTTTACTATATTTATTGATTAGTTCTAGTAATTTTCTGGTGGAATCTTTAGGGTTTTCTATATAGAGGATTATATCATCTGCAAACAGTGAGAGTTTTATTTCTTCTTTTTCAATTTGGATTCCTTTTATTTCTTTTTCTGCTCTGATTGCTGTGGCTAAAAATTCCAAAATAATGTTGAATAGTAGCAGTGAGAATTGACGTTTTTGAACTGTGGTGGTAGAGAAGACTCTTGAGAGACCCTTGGACTGGAAGGAGATCAAACCACTCAATCCTAAAGGAAATCAACCCTGATTTTTCACAGGAAGGACTGATGCTGAAGCTGAAGTTCCAATACTCTGGCCACCTGATGCCAAGACTTGATTCATTGGAAAAGACCCTGATGCTGGGGAAGACTGAGGGTAAGAGGAGAAAGGGACGATAGAGGATGAGATATTTGGATGGCATCATCAACTCAATGGACATGAATTTGAGTATGCTCCAGTAGATGGTGAAGGACAGGGAAGCCTGGAGTGCTACAGTTCATGAGATTAAGAAATAGTCTAAACAACAATTGTACTTAAATCATGAAAGCTGTGACAAGATGAACTGACCTCTCCTGAGTGTGTTCATAGCATCTGGCACTGTGCTATGCAACTGGCACCTATTAACAGATTCCTATAGTTTTGATAATACTTAATAGATGTTAAAGCAGGTTTAAAGAGGCAAAGTGACTGTATATTTAGTTCTTTATTAAAGCAACTGAATCTGCCTTGTCATTAATAAGAATACAAAGACAAGCCTCATCTGTACTGCAATTTTTATATTTAATTTGGTAAATATTTGAAAGTAAACCTATTAAGCACTGAGACTTGAGGGAAGATGGGAAGAATGAGGTAATTAGTAAGACTTCGGACTTGTCCCAAGAGGCTGACTGTGTACCTGGGAGAGAGGAGAAATGGACCAGGTAAAAAGAAGAAAGGATACAGCCAGGTGTGGTACAAAGCGTCAGGAGAACTTTGGCCAAAAGGACACTGATCCCTACAGAGAGGACATAGGAAAGTTCAGAGATGCAGTCCACAATGAGCTGAGTAAACTGCAGGAGGAAACATGGAAGCAGGTTGGTTTTCTGAGTCTGTGTCCATTCTTCAACAGCATGCATTCATGTAGCTGAGCACACAGTTTGAGCCCATGTGGGAGCAATTTCAGACAGAAGATCAACATCTGAGAGTAAACCCCTGGCAAGAGGCACACACCATGTGGAACCAGTGCAGTGGAGGAAGGAGAGGGCCGTCTGTAGGCTCTGCATGAGTGGCAGGGGTAGGCGGTTGGCATGGAGAGTGCCTTTATAAAATAAGGATTCAACATTTAAAAACCAGATCTCTTACTGAAGTTCAGCTTTTTGGCCACTCTGGATAAACCAAAAGGCCTGGCACCTGGCCTGCAAACCCTTCTTTTGTGAGTAGCAGCTCCTCCTGGGCTGGATCATGCTCTCTGCATGTGTTCCACCCCTGTAGGTCCCTGTGGTTTTTACCCGCTGACCTCACTTCTTCAAGTTTCCTGCCAGGGCCCTGGAGTAGCATGAACACTGTCTCTTGGCTGATTCTCATGATGAGTCAGAGGATTAAAAAGGTCAACAGGTTCTGTGCTTAAACCTTGTCACTATGATTTAACTACCTGTTACCTTAGCTTCCTCATCTGTTTAGTGGGTGTAATAGTATACTCAAATCTATAGCGACCACTCAGTATGTGTAATTTGCTTAGCATAGCGTCTGGACCCATCAGTTTATTTCAGTGACTCAGTCGTGTCCAACTTTTTGTGATCCCATGGACTGCAAAACTTGCCAGGCTTTCTTGTCCATCACCAACTCCCAGGACTTGCTCAAACTTATGTCCTTTGAGTCAGTGATGTCATCCAAGCATTTCATCTTCTGTCACCCCCTTCTCCTCCCGCCTTCAATCTTTCAATCTTTCCCATCATCAGTTTTTGTTTTTGTTTTTTTCCAGTGTGTCAGTTATTTGCATCAGGTGCCAAAGTTTTGGACCTTCAGCTTCAGCATCAGTCCTTCCAGTGAATATTCAGGACTGACTGGTTGGATCTCCTTGCAGTACAAGGGAGTTTCAATAGTCTTCTCCAAAACTACAGTTCAAAAGCATCAATTCTTTGGCCTTTAGCCTTCTTTATCATCCAATTCTCACATCCATACACGACTACTGGAAAAACCACAAGTTTGACTAAATAGACCTATGTTGTCAAACTAATGTCTGCTTTTTACTAGGCTCTCTGGGTTTGTCATAGCTTTTCTTTCATGGCTACAGTCATCATTTGCAGTAATTTTGGAGTCCAAGAAAATAAAGTCTCTCATTATTTCCATTGTTTCCCTATCTATTTGCCATAAAGTGATGGGACCGGATGCCCATAAGGGTGGTGTCATCTGCATATCTGATGTCACTGATATTTTTCCCAGCAATGTTGCTATGCCAACAGCAAGTTGCTTAGAAACAGTCTCCCAAATCCCAGAGGGATGCAATAGCAGGTTTGAGATATTGTGGCATGTAACCCTCTTTTTTGCCCTTGTCAGCCAATGGTAGTTCCCAAAAGCAGATAAAAGATCCTGGCATAATTTTCCTGCTTCTCCTCCCCATAATATCTTTATGTATCAAATTTATCCCAGCCTTTCATTTCATGGAACACTCCCTGCCTTCCTAGTGACTATGCACTGTTACACTCAGCATACTGATGTGAGAACTGAGCCTGGAAAAGGGTCATCACTGCCTCAAGATCTTAAACCCTGGCCTCTGAGCCATGATTCCACAATGCCAAGGACAAACCAAGGCAAGGACACTGATCTGGGCTGCTCAACCCAGTGCTGTTATATTAATGACCATTTACCGTCATGGGTAACCAGGGTAACTTGAGGGTCACTGGGGCACAGAAGCCAAGGTGGGCAAGTAAGAGACAGCTTCTAGATCATAGGCTGACAGAAAACCACAATTTTGCTCAGGGAAAACACGGCCTTTGCAATTTAGGGTCCAGGTTAACCCTAAGAGCATAATTAGCTACCAAGCATGGAGCAAGTGAGGCCTGGGTGCCACTCCCTAAATGCAGCTTTCCATCCTGTCCAAAGTTAATGCACAGGCTTCTCCGAGACAGAGGGGGCTGCCCAGCAGGGCAAGCAGCACCACCAGCAGCACAACACCCTTTCTCCTCATCTCTATCTTCATTTCCTATTGGCACTTGAGAAGTGTGCTATGAAAGCAATTCAACCAGGTGGGCCTAATGCTGCTGAGCTTCCGGTGTCATTGCCTGTATCTCAAATCCAGAGACTCCTGAATCACGTTAACACCTAAGAATTGTGTGGCTGGACCCAGGTTTTGTGGGACTGTACTGGGAGATCACACAGGGATCTGGATGTCCTGAAACAAGATGGTAGACCAGTTTCCAGAACTGCAAACTATTGAATACATGTGCTTGCCAAGGCTTCTTCCTGTTTTTAGCTCTAGGTTTCTCCCATTTCTACCACAGAAGACCATGGTTGGTACCAAAAGATTCCACATCCTGAGGCAGTTTAGCAGATGATGGGGTCTGTAGTCATCCACTTTGAGCTGGGGCTCACCCTCAATCCTGCCTGTCTCAGGAAGAACATCCCTACAGGCCAAAGGTTGGTGGAAGGTAACACATCAAGTACCACTGGGCCTCCATCAGTCCTCTGAAAGTGTTGGCTCTTGTTGGGGCTAGGATCACTTGTGCCTAATGCTTTGTCCAAAAGCCTTGGGGGCCACAAGAGTTTAGGGATTCAGAAATCATTAATGGGGACACAGAGATCATCAACATCCAGGAAGGGGCTGGCAAACACACTGATATGGCTGCAGTGAACCATGTGACTGTTAATACTAAGTGGGTTACATAGAGGAAATTTGGGATGCTATAAATAGCTTCTTGGTATCATCCATTTTTGGTTTGACTACCAAAAGTATTTAGGTCAAGCTGATGAAAGAATTTGGCTGCTGATGTGTTCTTGGTGACAGAATAGTGAACAGCAGATCATGGGACTGAGACAACAGGCAGACATTGTCTCCTGCGGTTCAGGGAAGAGGCTCCAAGGTTTATGGATTTCTGTGTCACTGCCTTCTGCCCCCAGGGGCCACTATATACATCTTTTCTCAAAATCCACCAATGGCCCCCAAGTCCCAACCCAGGCCACATCCTATAGCACATTTGCAACTGGGGACCAATGGTGTCCATGTTCTCCTCCTTTCCTAATTTGAGGCTCCTCACTGTCTCTGTGTCTCCCAGCTGCAGACTTCAAGGTACATGCCTGCATTCCCACTCATTCTGGGGAAAGCTCTCTTGGCAAAAGAGATGCCTCTTCAACCACTGTTTGCAGTAGGTGTTTTCTGGTTTACAGACTGCTTTCACATGAATCATCCTGTGACCTCCTTACTTCCATCAGAGACACAAACAAATAATATTACTCCTAATGGGGACATTTCACATTGTGCTCATCCTTCAGATAAAGAAATGGAGACTCAGAGAGGGAGTGATTTGTTGAGACTCACACTCTGGCAGTGGTGGTGCTGGGTATAAATCCAGATTTGAGATGACAGAGCTGAGTGTCTGCTTCCTCCCATACCACCTCTGTGGAGGACCAGAGCCTGCTCAGCCTATCCGGGTAGTGCTATACATACCTGCACGCAGCCTTGCCTCTGTAGGCAATAGATGAAACTTCAATGCAGGATGCAGGATGCATGGGGCTGGTACACAGGATGATTCAGGTAGATGGTGTGGGGTGGGAGGTGGGAGGGGGCTTTGGCATTGGGAGATTGTGTTCACCTGTGGCTAATACATGTCAATGTATGGCAAAACAAATGCAGTATTGTAATTTAAAAAATAAATAAATTTAAAAAAATAAAAAAAATAAAAAATAAAAAAGTACATCAAAGTCTCTAGAAATACTTTACAAAAAGCCCTTGGGAGCCGGAACAGGTGTCAGGCTGGGGGTACTCCACAAACTCATCTGCTCCCGCTGCACACCTGGGCACAGTTCCCTCCATGGGTCTGATCAGGGGCTGCCCAGCAGGGCAAGCAGCACCACCAGCAGCACAACACCCTTTCTCCTCATCTCTATCTTCATTTCCTATTGGCACTTGAGAAGTGTGCTATGAAAGCAATTCAACCAGGTGGGCCTAATGCTGCTGAGCTTCCGGTGTCATTGCCTGTATCTCAAATCCAGAGACTCCTGAATCACGTTAACACCTAAGAATTGTGTGGCTGGACCCAGGTTTTGTGGGACTGTACTGGGAGATCACACAGGGATCTGGATGTCCTGAAACAAGATGGTAGACCAGTTTCCAGAACTGCAAACTATTGAATACATGTGCTTGCCAAGGCTTCTTCCTGTTTTTAGCTCTAGGTTTCTCCCATTTCTACCACAGAAGACCATGGTTGGTACCAAAAGATTCCACATCCTGAGGCAGTTTAGCAGATGATGGGGTCTGTAGTCATCCACTTTGAGCTGGGGCTCACCCTCAATCCTGCCTGTCTCAGGAAGAACATCCCTACAGGCCAAAGGTTGGTGGAAGGTAACACATCAAGTACCACTGGGCCTCCATCAGTCCTCTGAAAGTGTTGGCTCTTGTTGGGGCTAGGATCACTTGTGCCTAATGCTTTGTCCAAAAGCCTTGGGGGCCACAAGAGTTTAGGGATTCAGAAATCATTAATGGGGACACAGAGATCATCAACATCCAGGAAGGGGCTGGCAAACACACTGATATGGCTGCAGTGAACCATGTGACTGTTAATACTAAGTGGGTTACATAGAGGAAATTTGGGATGCTATAAATAGCTTCTTGGTATCATCCATTTTTGGTTTGACTACCAAAAGTATTTAGGTCAAGCTGATGAAAGAATTTGGCTGCTGATGTGTTCTTGGTGACAGAATAGTGAACAGCAGATCATGGGACTGAGACAACAGGCAGACATTGTCTCCTGCGGTTCAGGGAAGAGGCTCCAAGGTTTATGGATTTCTGTGTCACTGCCTTCTGCCCCCAGGGGCCACTATATACATCTTTTCTCAAAATCCACCAATGGCCCCCAAGTCCCAACCCAGGCCACATCCTATAGCACATTTGCAACTGGGGACCAATGGTGTCCATGTTCTCCTCCTTTCCTAATTTGAGGCTCCTCACTGTCTCTGTGTCTCCCAGCTGCAGACTTCAAGGTACATGCCTGCATTCCCACTCATTCTGGGGAAAGCTCTCTTGGCAAAAGAGATGCCTCTTCAACCACTGTTTGCAGTAGGTGTTTTCTGGTTTACAGACTGCTTTCACATGAATCATCCTGTGACCTCCTTACTTCCATCAGAGACACAAACAAATAATATTACTCCTAATGGGGACATTTCACATTGTGCTCATCCTTCAGATAAAGAAATGGAGACTCAGAGAGGGAGTGATTTGTTGAGACTCACACTCTGGCAGTGGTGGTGCTGGGTATAAATCCAGATTTGAGATGACAGAGCTGAGTGTCTGCTTCCTCCCATACCACCTCTGTGGAGGACCAGAGCCTGCTCAGCCTATCCGGGTAGTGCTATACATACCTGCACGCAGCCTTGCCTCTGTAGGCAATAGATGAAACTTCAATGCAGGATGCAGGATGCATGGGGCTGGTACACAGGATGATTCAGGTAGATGGTGTGGGGTGGGAGGTGGGAGGGGGCTTTGGCATTGGGAGATTGTGTTCACCTGTGGCTAATACATGTCAATGTATGGCAAAACAAATGCAGTATTGTAATTTAAAAAATAAATAAATTTAAAAAAATAAAAAAAATAAAAAATAAAAAAGTACATCAAAGTCTCTAGAAATACTTTACAAAAAGCCCTTGGGAGCCGGAACAGGTGTCAGGCTGGGGGTACTCCACAAACTCATCTGCTCCCGCTGCACACCTGGGCACAGTTCCCTCCATGGGTCTGATCCTTCTGGGGGCCCTTCCCCCATTACCCAGCCAAGGAGAATCTCTTCACTACAAGACCCAGCCCAGATAGCCCTCCAGTCTGAAAAGCCTTATGTGGTCCCTCGATGTGAATCAGTGGTTGGTTCTCCACTCTTCATGCTCTCCAACCTCTGCCTCATTTCAGGCTCTGCTCCTTACAGGTCTGCCTGGAAGATGTGCTCCAGCTTCCCCAGCCCCCAGCCCTGAGTGATATAGGGGTGAGTGAACACCTGATACCCTGCATGGTGGAAGAACCTCTTGCAGGACGGATGTCCTTGGACTTAAAAGCACTTTGCCTTGTGAGGTCTGGCACCCAGACCTGCTCTCTTCCATCAGGCTATGTTTATACCAGGGCTAGCAGATGGCCAGGTGGCCAGCACGCCGGAAGCAGTTCTCCTGCCCAACGCAGCAGTTGTCTGATACAAAAGACATCAAGAGCCCCTCCCACTAGGCTGTGTGAAGGGCAGAATGTGGTGCCACCTGGGCAAAGGCACTTGGCATCTTCTATGTACACACAGCTACCGCTCAGGCACCAATTCCTGGTGTCAGTTCTTCTGTTCAGTCAAGTAGTGATCACAAAGCCTCAGGCATTGTGAGGGCCCAGCCACCAGGGTCCACTATGGGCACCTCCAATGCCTGTTTGTGCTCTGCACCTCCCAGTGGTCTGGCAGGAATTGTCAAGTCAATATTGCAGGTGAAGAGATGATGCTCTGCCTACCCCTGCCTGCTCCGTGTCCCCTTGTCAGTTAATCCCCAGCCAGAGTCATACACCAATTCCCCTACCACCTCCAACTGAGGAAACAGCTTCATGAAAGACCTATCCTGAGAAGTCTGGCTGTGGAGTAGTCTGAGGAGAGGTGCCGAGATGGGGCCTTGGTACAGGGTTAATATTCCCCCGCCCCAGTGGTTATGAGGGCCCATCCTGGGGGTAGTTGTTGTGCACTCAGCCCTGGGCTGAAGGCCACAGCCCAGCTGCTAGAACTTTCACTGGGCTGCCAGGGGGAGAGGAATTTCCTGGCAAGTGAGAAGATCCAGGCATGTGGATCATGGGAGGAACAGACAGAAGTGACTTCTCTCTGCAGGAGGATGACCAGCTTATGGTGAACAGTGAGAACCAAGGGAGGGGCAGGGTCTCCTTGGTAGCTGACAAAGCTTCAGGCAATGGACAAACATCAGCCTAGGATTCGACAGAAGTGGCTGAACTTCAAAAACACTGAGCATTCTGCCAAGGCTACCTGACCTGCTGGCATCAGAGGTCCCCTTGGAAAACATGTATCCCTCACATGAGGGCCAGGGAGACCGGGAGGTAGGCCCCAGAAGACGGGGGCATCTCAGACATCTCTGAGCTTTTGAGCATGCAGCAGCAGCCCACCTACCTAGCCCCATAAAGAGCTGCTACCCCCTATCCCAAGGGAGCAAACTGGACCAGAGTCCTCCCTCACAGGTGCCCTCCATCCCAGGAAGCACGGGAGCTGGCTGCCCAGATTCGTGGCAAGACCCACAGCACTACCAGCAGGAGAACCAAGGAACCATGGGAAGAGCTGGTCACTTACTGCCCAGCCTCCAAGCAGAGTGAAGTCACCACACAGCACATGCTGAGCTTGCCAGGCCTGGTGGTGTAGGAGATGGACGACATCCCCCTCCACCAGTCCCTGCTGTCCAGGGACTGCAGCAGAGGTGTGGGTTCGCACTGAGTGGCCAGGAGCCATGGGCCATAATGAGACCTGCTGCCACCCAGGAGGCTGGACCCATAGAGCAGGGCAGGTGGTCAATACAATGCAACCTCCTGGAGGCTCAATAGGTGGGCAACCAACCAAGGTACAGTCCAAATGACACTGAGGCCAAGGGCAGCCACTCTAGTAAACAGGTCAAGATCCCTCAACCCGGTTCAGCCCCTGAGCCAGTTCTTGGTCTGGAACTGAGGAACAGGGATGTGGCGGGTCCCTGGGAGAATGACGCTGCCACTCCACAGCAAACAGACACAGGAATGACCCCAGACCCTCCCAAAGGGACCTTCAGCTCTGAGATGGTGAACCCACATGGGGCATTGGGATCACCAGAGGGGTGATGGTCGCCAGACACAGGGTCAACATGACACCGACGTGAGAGACCCGGTTTACTCTGACTCTGTGGCCACTTCAGGACCACCTCCTGGGCTGGGGTCTCTGGGCATAGGGGGTCAAGGGTCAAGGGACACGGTGCCAGTTCCAAGGATTCGTCAGTTGGTCTTGATCTGGGAGAGCCTGGAATGAAGTATCCCTCAGAGCCAGGTGCAGGGTTTAGTGAGACATCTGTCGAGGACTCCTTCAGAACCTGGGGGAACATGTGATGTGAGGATAAGATGGTAAGGCTGAATAGAAACCCTGCAGGAACTCCAGTGAGTAAAGGATAAATGCACAGAAAAAGAGGGTGGATACATGCCCCACTCATGAACTGGAGAACCTTCTCACCTCTGGTGGCACCTCATGGGTATCCTCTGCTCTTGAATCCTCACACACTCTGTGCTTGGGCAAGTCATCATGGCAGGCATGCAAGTACTCAAAGGATAGCCAGAAGGGGCTCCTGCCCAGAGCACGAGAGTCCATTCACTGAAGTCCTCTCACCATGGATATGGAATGACACTGCACACTCCAGTCTGCCCTCCCTGCTCCTCAATCTCCCAAACTAAACAGCTGGACCCACTCAGTGGGCCACAGCCTGGTGTCCAGAAGTCCCCTTCAGTGCTGGCCAACCTGCCCAGATGGAGGACAATGAAAACCACATATACCCCAGAGCTTGGGAGTGATGGACATGTGCAAACCAGCATCTCCTGAGCCCGTGTCAAATGTGATATAAAGGCCTGTGATGTGAATGTGAGTGGGGCAGTACCAGAGGCTCACAGAAGCTTCACAGGTCCCCCTGGGCAGTGCCCTGTTCCCTGGGCAGTCAGCATCTTAGCAGCGGCAGCAGAGTGGCCACCTGTGTCTGCAGGTCCCATGTGTACTGTGTCCTCTCAAAGAACTGCAGCAGAACTGAAATGAAATCAGAAACGCATCTGGTTCTCAAGCAGGCCCCTCCATCTGGGCTCTATGGAGAGGGGTACAGTAAACGGGAGCTGCCCTAGGGACAGAGGGGAAGTAGGTCTGGTTGTCTTCCCAGAGCACCATGGCTGCCCCAGGCTTGTCCCTTGTGTGGAAGTCCAAAGCCCAGAACTAAAGCCAGGCAGGGACCAAGGGACTGACACAGATGTGAAAGAACCCTCACTCAAGGGCCGAGTGCTGGACACCAGGGTAGTGTCTCCTCCAGGACTGCTCACCCCAGGTGCCAAGCCTGGGGGTGGATATCAGCCCCCAGTGGGAGGGCCTGATGGACACTCGCTGACCTGTGGAGCACTTACACCTCTGAGAGACCAGACAAATACTGAGTCCATTGCTAGCATGCAAACAGAAGAGGATGCATCCGCAATACAAACACTAGGGCAGGATGAGAGCCCAGACCCCGAAAGAAGTGCCCACAACTCAGCACAGAAAGGACACACAGCTCAGCAGAGAGAAGGGCAACCACATCAGCCAAGGAGTACACAAGGAAACCCAAGAATCTGGGTTGAGCCTATCCTATCCCAGGTCAGTGCTGCCTACAAATGCAGAGCAGAAGCAAAGTGGAACCCTCACCAAGCCTCGGAGATGCAGATGGGGTGGGAGGCAGGACACTACATGGCTCAGTCCACACATCTGGGCACATGAGTAGAGCTGGGGCCAGTAGCAAGGAAGGGATGGGTGTGGAGAAATGCCACAGAACAGGTCCCCACAGCTGCCCCCATCAGCAGCCACATGTCATAGGTCTCCAGTTCACTGGACAAGGTCTAGTTCACAATCAGGATTTGGAGGAACAGCAGCAGCCAATCTACCATTCACAGGACCCTCCCTCATGGTCTGAAATGACTACCAGGAGGTTCTGGAGTGTCTGGAGGCAGCTTGTAACCACTCTTGGGGCAAGGACTGGGCACCAGCATGAGGGAGTTGGGTGTGGTGATCACTCAGGTCCCTCCAGTGCTGAGGCCTCAAATCCAGGAGGCAGGCTCTGCCCCTCCACTCATGGCCAGGAGGCTTCTGCAAGAAGAGAGGAGGCTGCATGCTGGAAGGGAAAGCACTGCTCCAAATCAACATTCCCATGGCAGCATTTGTGTGGGTGACTGGCTAACGGGAACCAATGAGACACCCACCCTGCCATCCTGGAGCTCAGTGACCCTCAGGGATCCAGACTCATGCATGGCAGCAACAACCTGGGAGGAAGACGGGGGCAAAGGTGGCAGCTCTACATGCAGGGTGACCCAGAACTCCAAGATGAGAGCACTTCACACTCAGGCAGACCGAAAAGGGATATTATAGTCATGCCTAGAAGGACAGTAGGTTGTCAGGACAAGAGGAGCCAGCGGTCCAGGTGAAAGGTTGTTGAATTATGCAAAGACGCTGGGATTCTTGCCCCACAGTTCCATCCCTGTCAGCACTGCCCCACCTCTGGAAGCTCCACCCTGGCCTCAGCCTTTCCCCAGCTCTGACTTGCCCCACCTCAGCCCCTTCCAGTCTCAGCCCCGCCCTATCACCTTCTCCAGAAGCTCCTCCTCACCCAGGTCTTTTCCACACTTCTGCTCCAAACTCCTTGCCCTGCTCCTCCCACTTCCTCCCTTCTCTTCTGCCCAGCTGCTCACTTCCTGGTCCTCCTCCTGATCATGCTCCAGGCCTTTGGTCTCGAGGTCCTTCCAGGCCTGACCTTCTAGGTGCCTCAGAGCATGATTGATCTCAGTTTGCCTCCTAGCGGACAGGGCCGGTGAGGGAATGCGCCTTTGTTCATATGTGTGTGTCTTTGTAACTGCGTGCCTTCATACCTGTGTGCCTACATGAGTAAGGGAAGCCATACACACTGGAAATGAAAGGCGTCAGTGTTTGTGGGCATGACACGACTGAAGCCGGTAGGTGCTGTCAGTGGTCTCAGTTCTGGTGGCGGACCACTGTCCACCTGGTGGCCACAGCCCAGCCATCCCAAAGCACCAGCAACTGGCTCTGCTTGCAGGAAGAGGGGACCTGCCTCACGTGCAGATGGTATCTCCAGGTGGGGGTTTCCAGGCTTTGGCACCAGGACCGCCTGCCAGGGGACAAGCCAGACTTTCTGGCCCCCTCCACAGCCACAGTCCCTACCCTCTTTCCTTCCATGTGTGCATCCCAGCAATGCCTTGGGACACATAGGGAGATGCCAGCAGACCTGCCCTCCAGCCTCCTACACCACCCCTGGACTGTGACCTCACGCTGCCCACTGTGAGTCACCCCCACCCAGCCTGACCCTGCAAGGCTCAGCTGCTTGTCTGCAGTTCCCCTCCTGGTGGGGCCCAACTATGAGTCCATGCAGGAAGGCCCACTGACTGGCAGGTCCCGGATCCTTCCAGAGTGGCAGTGTGAGGGAAGGAGTCATTTTCTGTTGTTCTTTGTGGGGTCTCTAGGGCTGTAAATCATCATCACTCCTGGGGGATGGGTTTCTGTGCTGCGGGCTGAGGCATCGTGGGGTCCCTGTCCCAGGCGTGTGAGGACAGACCAGCTGCTATGATGAGCAGAACCCACCCTGAGGGAACCTGCACATGTGTTTCTCATCACTTAGGCCCTCCTGGGACCCCGTGATCTGAGGCCCCTGCTGAGGAGAAGACCATGGTGGCTTGTTGTCCAAGATTGCTGTATTGTCACTGGTGACTTTCTCCCTATTCCTCTGGTCCTCAGGTAGGCAAAGATGCCCAGTCAAGCAGATGGAAGAATGTTTTCTCCGCTGGCCACCAAGCAGGCACTCTCTGCTTCAGGCCGTAGGAGGGCTTGTAGCCACTTCTTACTCAGGGATTCCACTCATATAGGTGAGATTTGGAGACCCTCAGGAGGCAGGGGTTGGGTTGGCTGAGAAACTGAATGGAGGAAACTGGGCAAGCCTGGGATCCAGTCGCATACCCCAGTAGAAGACATAGCAATTGTCAGCCCCAGGGGTAAGCCAAGTCCTTATAATCAAGCCAGACCCAGTGAACAGTGTGACCCTTTATCACCCTGCAGGTGGGCAAACTTTCAACCGAATGACAATGCTTGGGGCCATCCAGGGTATGAGGACATGACACCCTTGCCTGTGGTTAGAGGAGTGGAAATGGAGGAAGCCTTTGTGGAAGGCCATTTGCTGGCATGTGTCAGCACCTTGGGTGTCTGCCATGTGCACTGGGTGGCCTCCTGCATGGCTCTTCAGTGAGTGTGTGGTCACATCGAGTGGCTGTATTGGCAGAATGAGTTTTCCCTTCCCTTTCATCAGAAGAGAAGCATCAGTAAATTGTGGGACCCTCAGCACTGGGAGGTGTAAACAGACACCATGTAAGGGTGAAAACAGACACATGAAATGTGCAAACATGGAGGACTGTGCCCGAGGTGCTGGGAGTGGAGAAGCCATCTCCCACTCCTCCTTTACCCCTGTGGGGAGATGTCCCAACAGAGCTGACACTCTGGCTTCATTTGCCAGTGGTTGCATCAGGATTGCACCCAGTGGCTCATACTAGGAACCATGTTGGTTCAGGAGAACCCAGCAGCCGAGGTCGAGATGTCAGCTGACGTTGGCTCTCATGAGGTCTATGGATAGTCTGTCTCATCCCTCCTCCCTCACGTCCAGGGCATTGCTGGCTTTGGTGGGTGTATCTGGACTTGGAGAGCTCTGCCTTCTTCTTCACCCCAGTTCTCCTGTGTGCCTGTCTGTCTCTAACCATGTCCTTTGTATGGGGACAGCTGTCCTGTTAGAGGAGGGTCCATCCTAATGAGCTCACTTGACTCCCATCAGCTCTGTTAAGATCTTTCCTTTGCCAGTAAGGTCACGCCAAGGTACTTGGGATTGAGACACCAGCACCTGAATCTGAAGGGACATGATGTGACTCCTCACACCCTATGAAGGCTCTGAGGTAAGAACACACTGGATTGGAAGGATGGCCTTTATAGCTACTGGGGTGAATCCAGGTATGAGGAGAGCAGGCTGCCACGGTAGGAGCCAGAACATGTGGGCCTTGTGGGCCTGTGAGAAGTGTCACTCTTCTGTGCTCGGGAAAGGAGAGGCCCAGGAGGCTCTAGGCTGGGTTCCTCTGGACTTTGTCCCTGTCCTCAATGTCTCATGGAAACAGGGGCTTCCTGCTAGGTGCTGAGACCTTGCTGAGGTTCAGGCCCATGGCTGTACTCCTCTGCCTCCCCACCATACAATAAACAGAGACCCCACTCCAGATACAAGGATAAAGGTGAATATGGATTGCCTGTGGTCAGGTCCCCTGCAGTCATGGGCTATCTCTCTATCTCTAGGTGTCTCCTCAGCCATTGAACCAGGTGACAGTAACCTAGCAGGTTATCTGAGGTTTGAATTCTGTGATCCCTGCTGTCCTAGGCTCTGGCAAGGACACAGATCGTGCCCGTTCCAGGAGATCCTGTTCTCCTTGCTTCTTTGTCTAGGTTCTAGGCAGGGGGCGGGGCATCTGCTGACAGTGGAGGAAGTGGCAGTGGAGGACATGGTGCAGGAAAGGCTGGGAGGAAGGTGTTTCCCAAAGGCATGTAGAAGACATATGGCAGGGCTGTCTGAGGCCCGGGGTGGCCCCAGGGCCAAAGCCAGATTGGTTAGCACGGATTTGTGCTCAGCAGCACTCTGCTGAGATGGGGGATCAGTAGAGCATGGGTAGGGATAGGGCCAGGAATCTGAATGGTGGGGTTTGGAGCCAGGGGTGGGGGAAGCCAAGCCCAGGACTGTGCCTATCTGTGCTTGGAGAGGACCGAAGCCTTGCCACTGGGCTTTGAAACCAGGGGACACACCCCCCACCCCCAGTGCTCCCAGGGTTTCAAGTCCCTCTGTCTTGGATCTCATGTCGTGCCTCTCTCCTTCTGTCTAGCCCTCCTTCCTTACCTCCCCACAGATTGCATGTGATGGATGGGTCCTCTGGGTCACCACCCCCCTGTCAGCAGACCACATGGAGATGGATGGAAGGAGCCAGCCCTCTGTGACCCTCCCCTCCGTGTCAGCAGGCTTAGAGGATGCTCAGATACGTGGTGCTGATGTCTGGCCGAGGGCTGTGAGCTTGGAGGCCGCTCTGTCAGACTCGTGACTTTTGTGGTTCTGTGTTTCCACAACCACGTGAGGCCCTGGGAAATGAAGTTCAGCTGTCTTTCCTTCTGAAAGCCTTATGCAGGTTTCATCCTAAATGGTGTCAAGACGCTGTAGACACAGTGGTAGCCCATGCTATGCACACCTGGCACTTTACCCTGGCTTTCCACATCGAACACTGGGACTGGGAGGATGCAGCCTGGCAGGAGCTGCTGGAACAGAGGCTGGAGATGAGCTCTACCCAGATCCAGGCCTTGATGTGGGACAGGGACAAGTTTAGCCATGGAGTGATTAGCGGCAAGTGATTCTCTGCCTGCCCAGCCCCTGGCACTGCCCTGGATCCTTTGTTTTCTGTTGAACCAGTTGGTGAGGGGCGGGGTGGGTCTGAGGTTTCCTCAGAGAGGTAGTGAGGGTCTCTGGGCTGGGAAACAGTGGACTGAGCTCCCTGACCAGCACTGTGGGCCTCAGTCCTTGTTTGTGCTCTGAGAGGCAGAGGCATGTCCAGTCTGCATGTGGCACCTGTATCTGTATGTGTGTTATCATGTGTGTGTGTGTGCATATTCCCGGCAAAGATCATGAGAGGCAGCACAGCACCCATCCTGGGTTCCCCACCCCCACTGTCTGCAGTCAGGCCTGAGCAAGTCACCCGACTCCCCAGGGGTGAGGCCCCAGAACAACATCTATCTGCTGGTGAATTGCTTAGGGATCTGATGTCTGCTGGCTCCCTGCTGGGGCCTTCCTGCTCTGTCCCTGCGGCCTGTAGTGGTCAGACTGAGAGCTGCCCATGTCCTGGTGGGTTCATGGAGTACCAGGCCTTTTCATTTTGCTCCCTCCCTCACTTGGCTTCGCCCCAAATTTCCTTTGCTGAGGCTTAGCCAGAGGATCAAGTTCACCCCAGTTCCCCTCCAAGATACTGTTTCAGTCACTAGT